>JAZGTK010011494.1:0-15571 GCA_036877625.1 Ambastaia sidthimunki | reverse complement strand
TGCATTTAAAAATGTCCCAAACTCACCAGAGCACAGTACATCTCAGGTGGGTCTCCGCAGGTAATGTTGGGTGGGTCCAGAGACACTCTTAGGTATTTGGTCATGTCAGTGGCTTCAGGTTGGCAGGCCATATAGTGCCAAGCCAGGCGGTCCTCTGCGTACACCTGTGATTTACAAACATCATAGTGCCCCCATGAGGCTGGGTAATGCTGCATGGCATGACACCAACTCACCCACAGGGCCTGTAGTACAAACACTAGCAGTAAGTACATGCTTCCCGCCTTCTTGTGAAGCCTCATTAAATGGAATCTGATAATAAGCAGGCGGAGGTTGACGAGGCAGACGGCCTCAGTGCTATTGCTGAACTTTAATGGGGGAAAGAGTCTGGAATCTGTGGCAGCATGCCAGCTTTGACTCAGCGTCTTTAGACCAATCTAATTTCATTCATTTGTTTCTGCCGGTCTGATTGCGTTGCTGGGGTGGTCGTACGTGTTTTGACGAAGCTGCAGTAAGTCACAGGTCTGAAAGAGTGATATTAATTTCTTCTTGAAGCCATTAGCAGAGGCCATTTCAGGACATCCTCTCGTTCATTGCAGTTTTCTGTATGTCCTCCAAAGTCTGTAGGGGAGAAGAACAAAAGGAGAAGAGAACAAGAGCATGTCAGTGAAGGAGGTTTAGGATTGGTGTTGTGCGAATAACGAGGAGCCGGGTGGGAGAAGGTGAGGAGGTCCGGGTCAAGTGTTTTCTATAGCTCAGACAGATATCATAGAGAAATATCCTAAAAATATCTGCTTATTACGGAAGACAAATAGCCATACATCCCTCCAGGCACAAACAGACCGTGTAAGTCTGCACATCTCTCAACAGTTCAAGTCTCAACAATCTCTCAGCGCTTTGAAATTCAAGGATTATGTTCTAGTGAGAGGCCAGCCTTGGAAGAAAGAGGCCAATGTTGTGCAGATACTCTTGTAGGTATAGAAAACAGAACACACTTTTTTTATATTTCATAGACTATAAACAATGTAATAGACTGTTTTAATCTTCTTCATGTTTAATCTCCATGTTACGTAAAACAACTGTAATTTGAAAATTAACCTCTTCTGGTGCTTTTGAAAAGTTCTTAACTTTAATTACTTGTGATTTAATCAAAACTGAAGAGGCAGACATTTTTAATGTAGCTATTTTTTCCTGTCAGGTATGAAATTTCATATTTTAGAAAAAAAAGTGTACACACACACACACACACACACACACACATATATATATATATATATATACACATACATACATACATACATACATACATACAAATGTATATCATGTGCAGGAGTGTATATAATGTGTATCATTTTGCTTTGCGCCTGGGTCCCAAAACAGAAGGTTTGATGGTTTTAAGCATGTCATAAAGTTGAAAAATCATTCTCTTAATTACTAACACACTTTAACTATCAGTAACTATTAATACCTATTAATACTATTAATAACTATTAAAACCGCCTTCCACATGCACACACATGGCCATAGAGTATGAAAAAACATGCAGATTTTACAATGCACTGCTCCATGTTAATTTTCATCATATCCATCAAATTGAGGAATCCCTGTTGGAGGGGTACGGTTGACGTAATTAGATCCATGCCCCCTCAAATTGGGGAAGAGCAATGATAGATGAGACAGAGGAGCTACTAAATGTGCTGTGTCAATCATGCTGACGTCTAACAAGGAGCCAATTACCACGTTCAGCCCCTGGCACGGGGTAGGATGTGATTAATAAGACATTACTGTATAGCCGTCAGCATCATGGGTTTCATAAAAAATGGCAGTAATAGGACTGAAATAGTGGCTGCTCTAAAGCACATGTACAGGCGATGAGTTTAAGGCGGCAGTCACGGATAGAAGGATAGATAAGGTTCGGTCCGATATCACACAACTGTTTTATCACACTACTAATCCAGATGAAGCGTCAGTCTCCCAGTTCTGTGATTGGGTTACTGTAGAGATGGGAGAGACTTTTTTCCAGCACTTAACACCAGGAATTTGAGATGTGTGAGCTTATCACTCTTGCATTAGAGAGGAAACTAATACATCTGAGGGAGATAGCTGAAGTATGAGAGCTTCTCGGAATTCTCAAAAGATGGATCGAGACAGTAGAAGCGTCAGATCTTTATAAATAAAGGGAGTTTTTTTTTTCTAAAACAGCGATTTCTGTATTGAGCAACATATGTAAAACAGACAGTATCTTGTTCAGCCTAACAATATTGCCCATTTGTTACCAATTTAGTTTAATTGAGAGAGATTCTACAATTTCTCTCCTGCACAGGGAGCAATACATTTTCTTAACATCAAGACTCCAGCAGTAGGAAAATAAGACCAGAAGAGAAAAAAAGAAGAAAAAGACATGAATGTTTTACAAGTGTCCCATATGTCCAGAAAGAAAGAGAGAGAGAGAGAGAGAGAGAGACAGACAGAGTATGCTGATGGGTATTTCTTCATTCCTACGCTTTTTTTTTTATCAAAGCCACTGAAAACACCCAACACCCCCCCGTGTCCACTTGTATCTTACTCCCTAGGCAACTGAAGCATACCAAAGTGATTTTAAGTCAGTAGCCACTCAGAGCATATGGCTTGCTTTAGTTACAGCCACTCGTGTGAGCCGTTAAACCGCTGTGAATACTTCTGTTTATTCACTGGTCTTTTTACTAATCTTGTTGTCCCTCATAGTGTCAATGCTCCTGACACGCCTTGATCATTCTGGCTTTTTCCCTCTTTACCTCCCCTCTGCACTGCTTCTCTCAAACACCTACTGCTCTGTGCTTTACAAGGTCTGATTGTTGAAAGTGGAGCTGTCCAGGTGCTGAAATCGAAATGAGCCTTAACAGCTTAGCACCTTTCCTGTGTAAGTAAGCTTTTTTAAGGTTGTGAAGCTTTGTTTACTGTTAGTCTGTGAACTGACAGAATAGCATCTGCTATGGTGTTAATGATGTCAGTTTGAAAAAAAAAATCTTTTTTTATTTCAAAAGTAGATCAATCTTTTTCCAAGTATACTGCTCAACTTTGTGGGAAAGCATGCTTTATAACAAGTATACATATTGAACGTTTGAAACATAAAAGAATACACGAATGAGTTATGACCATCAGCCTGTCACTTCTGTCCCATCGGACCATATTCACCACATAGGAAAAGTACATGCATAATTAAATGCCTTTTTTTCCCTGAAAGGTTTGCATGCTTTGACACAGATGAAGGTACGTACGGTCTAAAGTGCTACTCGCATTTCCACGCTTGAGCACGGGCGCAGTACTGAGATCAACACCCGTTCTTCCAGTTAACTCCACTGAGTAAAATGTCTGTCAAGCTCCATTTAAGAAGAAAATCATGCAAATGCATAAACACCCCTTTTTGGTTGACCACAACATGTATCAAATTCCCGTATTAATGTAATTTCATTGTAAGTTATAATTAATGATTATATATAGACGATTATAATAGACGAGTAGATAAAGTTCAGCAGGAGTACCACATGTGTTTAACAAAACAATCTTGAAACAGTACGATTCTTAACAACAGCACACTACACAAAATAGTTTTTCTCTGAAGAGGAAATTCTTACGTTCATTTAAAGTGACAATGTTTAAACCGTTCACCGCACCTAAAAACTCGTTCCTGTCCATGAGGAAATGAAAGTAACGAGTACAAAACGAATGTACTCTATGAAACATTCCTACTAAATATATCTGTAATTTTTTTAAAGAAAGGTAAACTAATGCAGTGCATCAATGCAGTTTTTTTTAAAACAACAACGTAATAAACTTTATTGCGGTGTAATCGATTAAGAGCCAAATGTTAAAGAATAAAGTAACTTTTTACCTGCAGCAATTGACTGTGCGCAGTTGCAGATTTATTGAGAATATACGTGTGCATGGGTGATAAGATTCTTGATTCGCGCAACACATGCAAGCGACAGATAAAACCTACCTTCACAGTTTTCCAGGCTGAATGCATCCACTGAATGAACACGTTCTTTAATTATCAGATCAGGTCCCAGAAATTTTACTCCGAAGTAACGGACGGAGAAACACGCAGTTTCTACTACACCTTTGTCAACTGTTCATCAACCAGCTAAACTATTACACAATGATAATTCGGCATACTTGTGTGAACTCCGTCCCTTTTCAATAGGAAATCATTGCAAAGACCATCTGTCCATTAGAGTTTTATGGCCAAACTTACATCAAAATCTGCTCTTACCTAACCTGTCCGGAGAGAACAACTAACATGCTGAAAGCGACGGTCTCCAAATGTAAGTTTGAGGCAATAGAGAACCGTATTCAAGCCCGGTGTTTGACCGCTCCGCTGGGTCCTAAAGGAACCCACTGCCGCAGGAATGTTTAGGCTGCTTAAACAGTTTAACCTGTTAGATATACATATGTGCATCTATACATGTTTCTCAAGACCAAATGCGCCGTTTGTTGTCCAGATAGGCGGCTTCGAAACGTTCAAACGAACGTTCAGATATAATAAGTTCTAATGTTTTAAAGAAATTACAGGTAATTCTTCGTTGCTAAACAATTTCGACAGAGTAGTACAACGTGACTTATGTTTAATGATTAATATTTCTGTGTTTGTTAAAAAGCGCGTTTAAACGCGCAATTGAGGAATCGTGGCTGTAATTTGGTGCGCTTTTAAAACTGCATTGGTTTGTGTCCGCGTTAAATGGCAAGTTGCCGTTTGCATTAAGCAGAAATTGTCAAAAAAATCGACGGCTACTGACCTTTTAGCTCTTTGTGAAGCTACTCAAGCAAATGATGTTTTCCGTAGGACTGCTTATGAAAAAATATAGCCTCCATTCCTTTTGAATAGCTGGAGCACAGTTCAGAGATCAGAGCGCACGAAGAATGATCAGCAGTGATTCCACGTGTACGATTCACTTCATCTATGATCTACTCTTCAAATTTAAACGATAACCAGCATTGTCATTGTGAAAATTTCAGTTGACCTGTGTCTGTCATGATAAACTACATATTGATAGACTACTTTACAAGAAAGCAATATGACCAGAGGTGTTGACTTAACTTGATAACCATAATACTTTAAACAAATAGATTTTTACCATCAATTATCGGGGTTTGGACCCACACCTCTAATCTGAATTTTAAAGAAAATGTAAATTCAGTGTTTTTCACAGCATCAATAATTTCACATTTAGCTTCTTTTTATGAGCTAATATATGAAGGGTGAGTAAATTGTGTGAGAGTGTTTGAGTGAGTGTGTTTGTATGAGACAGAGGGAGGCTGAGAGACTAGAGGTTATCACAATTGATTTGTACATGTACAGGACAAGATCTAGTTTATATGGAAAATGATTGTAAAGCATTTATCGTCTCCAACTTGCTTTAAAACGCATGTCTGTGCTGATAGAGATCTTGTGTGTGACCCAACAAACACACATTGTTATTGATTACCTAAGCCATTTATATGCAACAAAGTCCTATAAACCCATTAAAAAGTTGCAAGGCAATTTCCATTCTGATGAAGGGGATTTTACTGCAGCCAAGACCTGAATAGCTATTAACATTTGACTGAAGTACACAACTCTGCGAGCATCGTAAGGTGCAGCCTTTGTTTGCAGTCAGTGTTGCGATGCACTTGACATTTCTATTAAATCTTTGATCTTTGAATCAGCCTTACAGCCACACAAGGTATCAGCCGGACACGAGCCAAAGTCCTGCACTTGTGTTCTGTGTTTTGATTGGATGAGGAATGCTGGGACTATGGACACTTTATGTTACCACTGCTATTGTCTTCTACACCTATTGTTTTCATAATTAAGTGTAAAGTTTAGCATTCCAATTGGATTATTTTACTTAACAAGAAAGAGTACAGTGTTGTTTTTGATTGTTTAATTCATTTATAGACTCGTGCAAACATTGTTTTGCCAGCAATTTCCTGTTTTTTCTTAGACACCTGTTTTGGGGGACTGGAATGTCGTTTTCAGTCTCTTCGGCTGTTGGGTTTATTGATGGCTTCAAAGAGAAGCCCACCTGCCTTGGCTTTTATCAGCTACAACCTCCCACACAATGTAAGCAACAGAGTTTAAACATCGGGGAGTTATATTGTTTTTCCTGCTTCACTATAAGCAAGACCTAAAAACTTCATGAAAACACATCACAGTCTCAAACATGCTGAAACACTACAGTGCCACTGTTCCATTTCCCCAGCAACTGTTTTTTATTTATTTGTAATGACTTATGGCTGTCAGCTATGCGGTAGCATTGTTGGATCTGGGGATATCTTGTGCATTATTTGTTATGTAACACTTACGTATCATCTAGGATTAGAGCACTGAAAAAAAATGTGTCTTAATTGTTTCGTGTGTTCACTGTGGTATAGTAAAACTAAATAAGATTCAATACATTTTAAGGCTGTAATTGTGGCATGTAATCGTTTTTTTAATACTGTGTAAAATAGCACCATTCCTAAAGCAGAATCAATACAAAGTGACTGTGAGCAGCTGAATCCAGCTGGAGAAGAGCAGGCATCATGCCCATATCCCAGGCACCTGAGCCGCACTGCGTGCTGTGATGGATGCCATCATTCATTTTGACGAGTGGAATATTTTAGCACTCAAATTCCCCTGGATCCTTTCATTCCAGCCTGGTTTCATGACAGCAGTTTGATACCTCATACTCAAGCTCAACGTTAGTTTCATTAGATCATAAAATTGTCTTCCGGTTGGTTTCAGGTTTTTCAACATGGCTTTTTGCAAGCCCTGTGAATAACGTAAAGTTGGTCTTTTTTTTTTAAGAACTAGCTTCCTTAGCCACTTTTTTCTATAGAAGCCAAATCTATGAAATGCTGATAAGGTTGATGACACCCGAGTCGTTTTTCTCCTATTTTATCTAATAACCTCAGATAGTTGGCTGAGAGTGTTGTAGCTTTTGGGTCATGTTTCTTTCAATTTCTCGTCCTGTCAAGTTGCTCTTCTCTGTGCTTCTAAGTGATTTTAAGAAGGTCCCAATATTTAATAACATTCATTCAGCTTCTCAGACAGCAGAACTAACCTGATCTTCCGTTGTAGTTTTGAAACCTAAGTTAGTGATATTCATGAACATGTAAAGAATATATGTTTTTTTCATGTTTGCTGTGAAAACATAAGTAGAAAGGGACCACGGCAGTGAAGTGAACATATGTCACTGAACAGCACTCATCAGAGTAGTTGACCTTGAATAAGCATTACTAAAAAGAAACTGAAGTACTTGAGACAATGCAAGCATTATAATAGATAGAATTAAGTGGATGTCATCGGCGTAAATAATGAATGAAGACGCCACAGGGGAGGAATGATTGCTGAGTGAATTTGGGTAAAAACAATGTGCTTTTTCTGTGGTGCACTCCACATAGAATAGAAATTCAACAAGCCAATATATTTACACATTGTCAGTGAGGCTTGTTATCTTTGTGGTTTTCTGCTTTCATCTCTCAGTGAAATTAATCCTTGAAGATGTGTACTCTATGTGATGTAATGGTCTATGTGATGCAACTTAATGAATCATAATTTTTTGTATCATGAAAGAAGCAGTAACATTAAAACGAATCAGTAAAATACAAGCTTGGTGCGATTGTAAGAAAATATCAACAAATCGTATTTTTGGTTCACAAGTTTTTATGATGGACATAGCCAGTGGCCTGATCTCATGTAGTGCACTAGAGTTTATAACAATACAAGAGCATTTTCTGTAACTGTGACCTGGGTAAATTACATTACTATAAAATTGGATTATAATACATTAAGGAGAGCAACCTGCACAAGAGTTTATCTAGTATTGCTTCCATGGATCTCAGAAACGTCCAAAAATATTGCATTTTGTCCTATTTTTTACCTTTAAAACAAATTTGAGCGTCTGGCCAAGGGAAAAGCTGAAATACAATAGTCCAGTACTGGCACTGAACGTTAATTTCTCCACCCTGTTCAAAGCTGTATGATGACTGTGTGATTCTGACAACACTTACTTATATGAGTTTCTTATATTAATGACATCATTAGCTCAGTGTGCACATACATTTATCACGGCAATCATTGTGCTATAAACTGTTCATATATTCACATTCATTAATGCATCCACATGAACAAAAGAATGTCCTTCTGACATTTACCAGTTCACCAAATCCCACAACATTCAGAACAGAAAGATCTGACCTGTTGTCACATCCCTCTTTATTTTGAGTATCAAAACCCATTCAGTCATTGGGAAATAATGAAAATGCCAATGTTAGGTTGTTGATGTCAGACTTTAGGCTGAACTTCGCAGAAACACTTAATCCAAAAGAAAAGATGCTGTCCCCAAATTCATTCTCAAAAGAGCTCCTTTGACAAGCCCCCATGTTCCAATTTAGAATAAATCAGGGATTAAACTCTGGTCTTTGATGCACTCACTTACCTCAAATTACATGCCTGTCTCTGTTGCCCTTTTTGTGTGCCCTTCAAAGAAAAAGATAAGCCAAACAAGCTTGTGCTCTGTAGCTTACTGGGAGCTCTGCTTTCAAAAAAGGCTCAGTCTGTATTTAGGGTGTATTTAGATGGTGAGATGGTAATGCTTATCATAGTATCCTAGTAGTGAAAAGGAAAAATTTCTTGCTAGTATTTCAACCTGAGGTTATACTTGGAATGCAGCTTATATGTAGGGTGCTGTGGTTTACCAGAGATAGGTTATTCAGTCAAATCATAATTCATAAATATAGCAATGATTAACTTTGGGTTAGATTCTTGGGTGGATTTGTCTATTATCACTTGATGTATGTCAAGTTTTAAAAGGGTTAATAAGGAACTCAATGCAGTGCTTATAGAATTCAGCTGTTTTGTAAGATAGTATTAACAATGATTAATCCTCATGCTGTGGATCTTATTGTCTTTCATTTGATTTAAATGTAAGCCACAGATCTCACATCAATTAATCCACCAAAGTTTCTCCCACCCCTAACAGACAAATCCAGGGATATTAAACCTGCTCTATGTAATAACACTCTCTGTAGGTCCAGCGGTGAAATGAGTTTGATTCAGACACTGTTCTCTCTGATGGATTGACAAGTTTTCCAGGGGGATTATGCTGCCCTGGTGGTCTGCTCTCTTTTTCCATTTCTTCCAAAACCAGCCTTTGGTAAATTTTCACCAGAGCTATTGATGTGACTGATAGACAGAGATGAATGTGTCTCATTCTCATTTAGAATTGTGGGGCGAGCTACACTTCACACCATTTCGATTGAATACTTTCGATTATGTCATATTCCTGTGATGTATGAGCTTGACAAAAATATGTTCAGAATATTATAAAGGTATTTATAGTGGCCTTGGCTAAAGTACAGTGGCTGTCCTGTTAGGTACTGCTAAACAACTGTCCTTATGTCCATTTCATAAGTGCTGCTTGACAGGGACTTTATAGACTATTGCTCATACTAAGGGTTAGAGATTTGAACCCCTAACCACACCATTTATACCATAGACATGAATGATACCACAAAATCTGTTGAGTAGAGGAGTGCTAATATTTTTGGGGGCAATTAACACCCTGGTCACTGCACAACACTACTGCATACTATATATCTTTTTTCTTTAATGACTCAATTTCTACAGAAAAATAAGCATTAGTTACTAAATATTGGCTTGGTTTTGTGTAAAACTCAGTGTCATGTGACAACAGTGTGAAACCTGTTTCTTTATGGGGCA
Organism: Ambastaia sidthimunki; assembly: GCA_036877625.1. Taxonomy (NCBI): domain Eukaryota; kingdom Metazoa; phylum Chordata; class Actinopteri; order Cypriniformes; family Botiidae; genus Ambastaia; species Ambastaia sidthimunki. The sequence continues at coordinate 5,850 of JAZGTK010011494.1, read as the reverse complement.
CCTTCATACACAAAGCACAGTGTGTGAAGTCACTCACTGATTGGACAGTGAGGCAGCTGCTTTAGATTTGGACCACAGACACTTTCCATTCAGTTTGCCAAGAAAACTCCCAGTTTATAAATTGGCTAAATCAGAATTCTGCCCTCATTAATTTATGTTAAGACACTGATAGAAACTTTAATTTGTAGATTATATTTCCCAATTTAGTCAAAAATGGATTTCCTGACAGGCTGCAAAAGTTATATTGCAAAAGTCTTCAAATTGCGTTAATTATCTGTAGACTCCTGCCAGCTCATGTGTGACATGGCTGTGAAAGTCATTGTAAGGTAACGTGTATAAACCAGAGAGGATTTTAACCCAGATCAGGAACCATTTACAATTCAGATTAGGTCCACAAAGAATATCATGATGAAAATAATAACAACTATTATACTACTTGTATTTTTAATCTGTATTCTGAAATCATAAATACTGCAAATTTGTGCACTTGTCAACCATTTCTAGGATTTACATCAGTATTTAACACTATTAACTTTGCCGAAAAGAATTTAAAAAAATTCCTGCTCATTAAAAAGCAATGCACCATTTTATGCACCATTTTGTCCTTTTCTGTAAATGTAGTGGAAAAGCACCTTATCTTTAGATGTCCAATTTGCGATAAATAAATGACCTATAATCAAACAACCATCATACATTCTTTGTTCCAACTCCCTGCAATATTCAGTGTGGCAAGCACATTTCATTTACACAATTTTTTCCACCCAATTATTCACTGTCACTGAACAAATGCTTAATTTCTCATTGCTTCTAAATGGTGAGAAAAACAGCTCCCTTGACTTCCTCTTAAAACTCTTAAAAGTGTGATTCATCCAAAGTGTATCTGTGGAGCAGTGATGCTGGAGGAGAGAGAGAGAAAGAGACAAAGAGAGAGAAAGAGAGAGACACAGAGAAAGAGAGACACAGAAAGAGAGAGGGAGACATAGAAAGAGACACAGGAGAGAGCGAGAGAGATGAGATCAAGGTCATCTCTGTCTTAAACGAATGAATCATGCATGTCCAGGCAGCAGCAGGATGACTGCAGCACCTGACGTTCACATCGTGATGAAACGAGATGGGTGACATTTCATTGGTCACGGCAGTGACACAAATACTCTTCTGAAGTCATCAGAAATAAAGTGCTGTTTGAAAGGGAGGGACAAGTTTAGTGCAATTATCATTTCAATTTACCAATTCATGTTTTTGTTCGGGTATTTTGTTAAAAAAATCTGCTTTTTGTGCATTGTGGGTTTATATTCAGTTTTTTCCTGAATAAATAATGGCTGAATAACGGTAAATATCTTTTTATTATGTTATAAAGGATGTTTATGCTGCAGGGTTTTGACATGAGTGACAGCAGTAGCTTTGCTTTACCCGAGCCATTAAAGTTCAGCCTGACTCACAGGGACACATTCCAGGTGCTGTCACAGCGAACATGGAAGTCGACGGGAAGGACAGGGTGAGGGGGGCAGAGGACTCAGCGGACAGAGAGAGCGTTACAGGCGAGCGGCTGGTGAAAGGTGCATGCCGCCTGAGATCATGAATGGGCTCCAGATGGGACCTGGCAGCCGGAAAAGGCGGAAGCGAATTGTATCGACAGGCTATGCTGGCCGAGCCCTGAACAAGACCATTAGCGATGCTGCACAGTCACCTGGGAGAGCTCTCTCACACTGAGATTTCACTTTAGCTAAGTGTTGATTTGAACTCTCCAGCCAGGCTGAGTGCAATGGGAAGTACGGTCAGAGTGTTTGGGCCATAGCTGGTATTTTTAAAAGTAACAATGGGGGTTTTGTTAGGAAAAATTTGGGTAGTTTTTCTGGTCTTTTTTTTTTAACCAGCAGTGTGACAAAAATGTGTCTGTTAGCACCCTCTGTAGCACTCTTCACATTTCACACATTAATTACGTGAGTCATCATTTTCAATTATCTGTGAAGCAATCTGTAAAGACCAAGCTCTTGAAAATATTAGGTAATGCTGTCAAGGGCTTATTGTGATGTCACCATATTGTCTAACACCTCAATGTGTTATTTAATGTTAACTTTAATTTACAGAACCAAATGCATTTGTGACATTTAATGACATCACATTTAGTCTTTAGTGCTTTGCTATCTTGTTTTTTCACTTCAATTATAAGAAGGTGTTTGTTTGTCTTTTGTCCTTTTCCTTGCCGAGCACATTAACTGTTTTCACATGAGACAGATCAGCACAATGGACATCACTGGTTTCACCTGTTGATGGTTTGTTCTGTTGGTGAGTAAAGCTGTCATGGTGGATGTTCACATTTGTCAGGCAAAGTATATCTATTCTACTTTAAGTTTGGACTGATGGATCGTACAAATTCAGATTCCTTCAGACCCTCATCTTTGTGTAAATGACAATCATGTATATTATGATTGTGGATGAATTGGTTTGATACTCTGTTTTGGTCTCGATTAGCTTTTTTTGTTTCGATTTTTGTAAAGTGCCTTGAGGAGGAAAAAAGGCACTGTACAAATTAAACATATTAAATAAGGCTTGCCTTGAATGAGGCCTTGAGTCTCTAGAAAATAACTGATATTTTTAAGTAATATTTAACAATATATTTAAATATATACAACATGTTTAACAGCCTTTAGAAAGATACTAATTGCTTACTCATACTACCACAGCAATACCACTTTACTTAGTAATGTATAATTCAATCATCTCTGAATCCTACAGAGAAATAAGGCGTCTGTCGATGTCGATACAGAGTTTGCTGGGAAATCTGGCTTGTTGATTCTCACTAAAACCTTATTAGTATGAAAACATGCTTTATTTGCCCCTGTTGACTCAATAAATGTGCTTACTGGAGGGCTTCCTACTGTACTGAGGCTAAGTAGATGGCTGTTTATGCCATTTTAAGGTAGCTGGGCTTATATTGTTTGTTCTGTAACTAGCTCCTGAGGGAGAGAAAATTTCCACTGACAGTCTCACCCTGACAGCGGGCAGAACGAGCATCTGTGGAAACGAGACGTCTTAGCATTCAGTCTTCCACCTTCTCATGTCTGAAAAGAGCATCTAAACAAGCTGCCGCTCCTCTGGGGCAGAGATGTATGTATTTAAACACAGCTCTGCAGAAAGTGTGAAGACTTCCTGTCTACTTCCTGTTGAATAACAGTTCTTGAATTTTGGTAAATTCTCCATAACGCCTCGATGTCAATGTAATTCTAATCTACTATTTTAATACCCCTTTTTATTTTTTTTTATTCAACTTTATTGACATTACACATGTATGAAATGCCCTATACTTGTTCTTCTTAAACATGCCTCATTATCTTGCAATTGTTTTAGTAAATATTTGTCTTTGCTTTATTGGGGTTAAAATTAAACATTTCATTTTTTGTGTTAGATGTACTGTATGTGTAAATTGAATAGCATTTGACATAATTGATTATATAATGTAGAAATATCAAATAACGTTAGTTATATTTGTCTCCTCTTCATGGTTCATGGTTAACCACTAGACAAGTTATAATTGTGCTGTACAAAAAGAAGGTACAGAAGGTCCATTACAAGGTTAATAGCAACATTTTGGAAAACCTGGATGTATGATGCAGTATTGTGAATCTATTATTATATGGTGACTGAGGATTGCACACAGGACAGGCTCATTTTTCATAAGGGTCGACCATTTTCCTGTTGCTCTTTCACAGGCTGATGAATTGAATCTGACTACAGGCTATACCCTCTTTTAGCTGATATAAATGAATTACTTCAGTAGCCGAACAGGTGTGTTTTCAGAAATGACGTTGCACTGTTGTGAACAGTTCTAATCAGCCTGTCCCCTGATTCCTTGACTTGGCTTGACCACATCAGTTAGAGATCTCTGATACTGTAGACTGAAGAATAAAATGTGATTAATACATAAAAAAAAACTTTTAAATGACATTTTGATATATGAAAAAGGTTTGTAGTAGTTGTCAAAAGGACTGAGGTCAGAGCTGAACAGGTTGGAAAAACTTGGAGGTGACTTATATGAGGTCACCTTGTAAGCTAGTATGGTGCAGCTTATATTGTATGTCATGACGAACTCCCTCATATATCATGACAAGCTCATTAAATGTGATGGAGAACTGATTTATTGTGTAATAGGTGATGCTTTCCTCTCCTTGTTGTATCTAGGTTTGGTCTGAGCAGTCATTTGAGGACACATTACATCTGGTAAAAGTTGTACTAATTGTCTATATGTGGGACAACATAATCATTGATAACATATTAAAAATCAATCCTTTCAAATAACCAAAAAGCATTTCACTTTATGAGGCCAGGTTTGCTAAATTATGTTCTGAAAAAAACAGATGTTGACCTTTCTTCTTAGGAAATGATTCAGAAAAGTGATTCAACAGTTTGAAACAAACTTGGGCCAAATAAGCACTTACACTTCTCCTAAAACAGTAGAAAAACCATCTTTTGCTGTAGTCAAGACTCAGCAAAGGCTAGTCTAGTCCAGTTATATGAAATGGTCTCATTTTATAAAACTTATTACTTTATATTACTTTAATAGCAATCATGCCCCATCAGATCTTTAAATATATACAGTATATATATATACAGTATATATATATAAATATGTATGTTTTTTTTACAGCATTGGGGGGGGGGGTTAATGGATTAGAGGGGTTTGTATGAAGATAATCTTGTACTTGAGCTCAGAGATCAAATGTGAAATTGGAATTCTGTCATATTCTCTTTCAAGTCAGAGACTTCTGAGTAGCTGAGCAAGAGATAAAAAACATGCACAAAAACGAAGGTTGTCATATTGAATAAGGGACGATGCTAATACCATATAGTGCTTAAAACAGATTTATATGAAAGGATGCTAGTGTTTCCATGTTGACAGAAAAAATGACCTTTAAGTTCTCTCATGATCTAATAACTGAGGGACATGGTCCTGTCTGCTTTGTTCTTTTTTCTGTTCTTAGATCAAATAGACTTTTTGAGGTTTGTTTAAAATAACCATCGACAAAAAAAAAGTCAACAAAAATCCTGATCAAAGCAGATTTATCCACCAAAGTCTACTGAGAGGGATAAAAATGTAATTAGTATGAAATTAATGTAATTTGTAATTTGTGTGAGAGATTAATGAGAAATTGTGAATAATTAAACTAAAATATGCAGCAATTTAGAATCCAGTTTATTATTACTGTGATAATAATTTACACAATGGGAACAGAATGTTGTCTCACAAAAGTCTTAAAATGCCCTTAACACTGTCACATATGGTTACTGTAATATAGACCAGTAATGTCTTAACAGAGCAGATCTGAACTTAAATGATTAAAGATTACGACTGGTAACCCAATTAATATGAAAGACTCATGAGCTACACGATTCATTAGCCACTGCTATGATGTCCTTAATCAAGGCAGGGGAATAATCCCTGTAGAGCAACTTACTGTAAATGACTTTATTAAGCGTTTGCTAAATGATTGCACCAACAGTGTAAATGCAAATATTTAACATGGCATAAAATGTCAGTCTAATAATGATGCTACTATGAAAAGCTGAAACATCTAAATTAACTGTTATTTTAAGTACAGTATATTTTGCCAAAAATCTCTCACCATTGTGATGTTATCATAATTGTTCCCTACAGAACATGCCCATTTGATTCAAGTTTTGTCAATATCAATATGGCTGTTTTATTCTGTTAGGAAGTAATTGTGTTATTTTACTCAAGCATTTTAAATTGGATTACTATGATATGAAAAGACATGGTATCAGGGTATCATTGCAATACATTTGCAAAATGCCAAGAACATTTATTGCTCACAGGTTGCTCTTTAACAGCTT
>JAZGTK010011493.1:0-15572 GCA_036877625.1 Ambastaia sidthimunki | reverse complement strand
ACTCTCAGATCAGATCTTGAGCACATCTCATGATGGATTTGAAGTTTTAGCTGAATGGATATTTGACGTTTGCGTGTAAAGGGATTTAGGAGAAACAAAAGCAAAAGTTTAAAGTTTAAGAAGATGAACGGATAATATTTCCCATCATGCTGCTGTCAGCTCATAAAGAAAGTGATTCTGTCCAGACTGTGGCACATGAAAATCTTTCTTTGGCTTCTGATCTGCCCCCATCATGAAATTACACAGAGTGTCTTAAAGAGGTGAAAGATTATTTGATGATCGTGGAATTAGTCTCCTTAAAATCTCCACAAAGACGCTGTGCCATTTCACTTTTTATAATTAAAAACATGCTTTCATTCATTCATTCATTCATTGGTAAGTAGCTTTCCTGGTTCATTGTTTTTGGAAACTAGACAAAATGGCCTTTGGAGAACAGATCCTTTAAAAAATGATTTGGCTTTAACTGATTATTCTCATTTGACTGGAATATGCAATAACACAGAACTATAGAAGAGACAAACAGATAATATTTAGTCTAAAGACATTTAGTGAACACATAACCGTGTATGTTTTTGCATGTTTTGTTTTTAATAGACACAGATGGTAACATATTACACACTCATTTCTATTCTACATAAATTATTAACAACTTAAATTGTATGAAATGTATGTGTGCAAGAAATTTGATGAATACCTAATAAAAATACTAATAATTATTGTCATGTTGGTCTAAAACAAACCACATAGATTAAAAAATAATTTACATGAAAAGATTCTCTGATGTGAGAATCTGAGTTTTATCTGTTTTATTTTAGCTTTATCATTTCAGTCTTTGCTATTGTAATTAAATGTCTTGCACCTTCACTTACACATTTGCACACAGCTGTGTGCGTTTCTGAAGAGAGACAGTGTATATTAGTCAATACAGATGGTGACAGCTGCTCAGGATGTGTGTATGGATTCGTCTTCCTCTGTAAAGTCACTCATTTGTCTTTCTCCTGCATTATGGTGCCCAAACATATGCCTGTAAGCAAAGCCTTCTTTCCTCCTCTTGGGTTTTAGACAAAACGTATTATAATTAAGATTGTTAGTAGATGTCCAGACAAGAATATTAAATGGTCATTATAAGTTTGATTTTAGTAATAAATTAGTTTTACATGTTACCTTTTTGTAACTGTCACTAATTTGAAGATTTTTAATCATCGTTTGCAACATGTTTTTTCTGTCTTTTGAATTAAATGCTGTTGTTTGAAGGTTTTCAGTGGTTGAAAATCATCCAATCAGAACACATCTGTATTCTAGCTGACAAACACAGACCTCAAATACATGACCAGTGTTTGGTCAAGATTATAGTGTAAAATGAGATGTTATCTTCTCACTGCTCTGATCTTTAAGGTCTCACACAGGCCTTTAGTGTGACGCAGTATGTGAGCGGCTCTGTGCTTTAACACGGACAGAGAGTCTGAGATCTCGGTGCAGGTGCGGCACTGAAAGTGAATCTGCTGGCTCTCGGGCATATACCAGCGAGCGTGACGTTCCCTCTCCCTGGAATTCTGCATCCGCAAGAAGTTTATTAAGGCAAGCGAGTGGCGTTATGCATCTCTGTTTGACACTTTAGAATTACAGCACAGATGTTTCAGCTTAAAAGGGTTCATTCATTCACGCCAGGCCGGGTGACAGAAGGTCCACGGGGGCCGCGCGGGACAGAAGCGATGGGCGCACGGCAGAGCGCTTGTAGGGTGTTTGAATGGATGATCGGTGAAAACAGTGGCCTCATACCCGCAGGGATCAGACCCAATGATGGTCTTTCTGCGGCTGCTTACAACATAATGCATGTGCTGTTGGGCCGGAGTGATAATGTGCTTTCTGCACTCTTTACTCTCCCTTTATCTGGAGGAATGAATCAAATAAAAGAAGAGAAACAAGATTTTCGACCCATTGCTTTTGATTAAGTGATTTAACATGCAGAGTTCCAGGCTCGGCAATATCTCTAATGGTCTGGAAAAACAGGAGCGATGCAGCTCCGGTCAGCCTTGCGCAAGAAACATTATCCAGGGGAATTTGTGGGGGGGTGGCTGTATTTGGGTGGAGGGTGGGGGTTTATGGGTGGGCAGGTGGAGGTTTAGTTGTTAAGAACTTTAAAATCTGTTCTCTTAGCTTTTCAAAAGCTAGTTGGAGAATTACGGTTAAGTCGGCTTTGGGGTTTTGGGCTTTTAACACATAAAAAACATAAAACAATGCAGATCTTGAAAATGTGTGTGATTTAATATCTCAACCTAGTGGAGTGAATCTATCTAATATATTAGGAATCCAGTTGCATTGCATGATTTAGAAAGCATTAGTATAAAACGCATTTGTAGCTGTTGACAATTTAGTATAGTTTTTTATTACAAGCTCTAAACAGTATAGCTGATTAATCAGGCCAGTCCTGGGTAACATGTTGCACTTATTACATGTAATTATAACTTAATTATATAGTAATAACAATAAAATATGTAACCCCAAGTAACTCTGTGAAAATATCCACTAAAGTACTAAAAGTTAATTTGCACTGAAGAATTTTTGTTTAGGAAAAACAATGGAACATTTAAAAAGATTCAGAACATTGTATTATATCTTAACACAATGTATTTTGTTGGCATTAACTAAAAATGGCATTTTGTCACTGAGAATATAAAAGTTACACAGATAACGTAAAAATACTGTCTGTTTATTAATTATGTCCGTAATGTGTTTTTTCATCATGTGTGAATTTCATGTACAGCGAAGGCTTCCAAAAAAACAACTTTTCTCTACAGGCAATTATCACAAGTGTGTTTGTGTGAGAACATTAGCGGTGATTATGTCAGCCAATAACTGTAATGAGCAGAGCGGGACCGTTAGAATGCAGAGGAGCAATTAGAAGGTGGTGAATAATTATAATAGCAATGGAGACGATATGCCTGCTCTGTTTCTTAAAACGTCACCGCAACGTTTGCCAAGACTGCATCACCGCAGCCGATTCCACGCTCAGTTTTAATTTTAAAGCCGTTTATGTGCTGTTTCGCTTGCAGCTGAGCTTAATGTCTCTGCTTCACTCTCAAATGAATTGCAGGGGATATTTACAACAGAACCGTGAGCTGCATCTTCCTGTCTGTGTGTTCCAGCCCTGCAGAGGATGGCCGTACAGTAATTGCTGTGCATCTGAGATGAAATGGGTTGTTTGTTTGTTAGTGGGTCTGTGTGTGTGTGTGTGTGTGTTAGTACAGCAGAATGGAGCTGGTTTACGTCGTATATCTCCAGTGAGACTGAACCTCAGGCTGCTGTAACTCACACGCGTGTACATCCACACGCACGGCACTAATGGTCTGTCTGACAGAGGTAATAACTTGTTGTGTTTAATTGCACTTTGTGTATGAGGTAAAGAATTGACTAATTAAGAAGAAGCAATCAGTGCGGCAGCACCAGGAAAAGCACATTTATAATTAAAGCAGGAAATGCATCAGTGTTCAGTGAAATTAAGCGAGTGTTTGTAAACAAGCACAAAGAGCTAATAAGCCCTGAAACAAACTCCACACGAGTACATGACCATAAGACGCCTCCAGCAACCCTAATGTCATGAGTCCTGAAAAGTGTCTAATTCAGACATCATTCACGTATCAAGACAACACGCTGTATACACGTATGTCAATGTCAAAAGCTTCATGAATTACTGCATTTTACTTCATTGAAGAAAGGGGATAACATTGATCATCAGGAGTGATACAGCCATTAAAGCAAAACATGCTAAATGCTAAATACACGTTTGAAATTCTTTAGAAACATCTCATGCCAAAACCAGAATTTATTATGACAAGTTTGGAATGAATTAGAAAGTAATGCAAATAAAAGCATCTTCATTAGCTAACAGGAGTCGGTGTGTGTGATGCATCGGCATAAATCACAGTACTGCAGAAATGAAGCGTTAACACATTATAACCCACAAGCAGCCTCACCTCTGATCTTGATCAATGCTAACTGTCATGTGAATGTTTGTTCTTCACTGTTATTGTACCTCCTCTTCTTTTCGGCCACTCCAATTTGTGAGGTCCTGTTAAAAGTAGTTTATGGGTGTGTTTGACTGGAGGACCTGCAGGGCAAGAGCTTAATGAATCTGTCACGGCCTCCTCTGACTGACACCACAGGCTAAGTGATACATTTGATTGTGATTGACTCTCTAATTACTGCAGTGGTGATGTCTGGAAGGACGGCAGGGCCAGAGGTTAATAGCACTGGACAGCTCTCTCTCTCTCTCTCTCTCTCTCTCTCTCTCCTCCACGATTCCTGTCGATAGCTGCCGTGGCGTCTGTCAAGGCCACGATTCAGACCTGATCAATCAGAAGCAACCGTCCTGTTCGACCCGGCGGGACTGACGTATTGCTATTTTATTATATTTTATTTTACTAAGACATCGTAAATAGCTTGATTAGCTTAGACAAATTCAGTTCGCTAACTGCAATAAATCCTTCTGTGTTGCTGGTGAACATTAAACGTTTATTTGCGAACAGCTTGAAATAATCATTTGGTCTTGAAAGAGCGGCACTACTAACTTTTCTTTAGTATTGTCAGTAGTTGCTTTCCAAAAAGTGTAACTTTCTTGAAACATGCAACTTTATTTCAACGAGTAACACTATGATGATTCATTTTGTCACATGCAGTCAATCATGTTAAGGCAATAATCAAATGACTCTTTTAAATGCTTCTCTCTGTCATGTGAAGCACTGAAAAAACATGTTGCACTGTTTATTATTTTAATAAACAATCTGTTCAGATTAAAGAGATTATCTCTGCAGCGGTGGGCGGGTGTCTCTGCAGCGGTGGGCGGGTGTCTCTGCAGCGGTGGGCGGGTGTCTCTGCAGCGGTGGGCGGGTGTCTCTGCAGCGGTGGGCGGGTGTCTCTGCAGCGGTGGGCGGGTATCGCTGCAGCACCCGGGAGCAACTGGGGAAGGACACACTGGTCAAGGGCACCTCAGTTGCTTCCTGCTGGCAGTGGGAATTAAACCTCTAACTGGTCTGACTCTATAACCATTAGGCGCACCCTAAGATCTGTTTTGTTTTTTGTGCCAGATAAATACTTTATAAGAAAAAATACCATCTGGTTTGGATGTTTAAAAATGTGAAAGGTAGCTACTGTATGTGGTAGTCAGTAGCCTTTAGTTGCATTGCAGATAAACACTCATTATACATTTAGAAAAACAAATAGTCATAATTAAAATATTAAAAGTTTTTTTGACTTAAGTGGTCAATGTTGAGCAGAAGTAAATAAAAAGATAAGCTATTAAAATATAACACGCTCTGGTTTATTAAACGCAGGAACACAATAGTCTTTCATTACCTCTTTCTTCGCTATACTTCACTTTTATGAGTTTGCTGTTGGCCTAACAGCCGCTTGATAAATCAAGTGTCATCCGTGCGGTTGAGGACAATCGCAGTAGACGTCAGAAACGGAGGGTGCTGCTCATTGTACTTTAGTTAATCATAGGAACAACTTGCCCCGGGTTCAACATAAATGAGACGTTCTTTCTGAAGGTATTCGTGTCTCGTGTGTTAATGTCAGCTGTTAGAAGGACAAAAGAGAATTGAGGACGATATCAGTCATAAATTTAAACATAACTATTCTAATTTTATGTTTATTAATTATGCCTCAAATTAGTTTTAAAACAAAATTTTAGCAATTGTGTTCTGCTAACTAGCTCTGTAGTCAGGAGAGATTATTTTAAGTAGTTACAAAATTGCAGTACTTATATAAAGAGTTTGTGACGTTGTTTCTTACAGAAATAATGTATTAGAGTGGAAGTTTCCTGTGGATGTGTTTTGGTCGCTGGAATAATTTGACATTATTATTAGGCCTTACAGCCTTAGTTTGTTTACCCAGGAATCAAAAATAACATGCACCTAAATGTTATTTACATGAAATAGATGGTTTATGAACTTAATCTCACAAACATTACACTGTCTGCTGGCTTTTTAAACTATCTAAGACTACATTCATGTGTATGTATTTATGTAGGCCGTTAGCTGCCAGACAGGAAGCTGATAGACCTCACTTGTGATACCACAGAGGACAACAAATAATTAAGCAAATTTTGCCAATCTGAAACGTTAGGTTTTTCAGCCTGAGGCAGCAAAATGCGATTAGCAAAAGCGGGTTAGAACCCTAAAAGAGAAGAAAACGCTGGCATTATAATTGAACAAACATGGATGCCCCAGATACTGTGTGCCAGTTGCTGTCATATGGGAGTTCATAATGAAGGAAACAAGACATTCATGTACCACAAAACACTCAACAAGTGATGTAAAAATGCCTCGAAATAACTGATGTGAAGTTAGGCCTCAAAATCAGGACAGTATTAGATTATAAACTGCAGCAACACAAGCTGTAAATATATTATATTCAAGCTTAACTGTTCTCACACTGCATCAGCAATCAGCTTTACAGGAGAACCAGCCTGAGCACCACCATGCAAACTCTGTAGCGTCTAATGTCATGTAACAATCAATAAAAGCTTTTCAGAGTTTCTGCTTAACTGCCTGTGACAGCATCTATATCTTGTTGGTTGCTCAATTCGTACTTATGCCAGGTAGCCCTGGCCACATTTTAGACTAAATTAGTAGACTAAAAACTTCTCATATGTATTAAACATCAAACATGGATGAGGAGAAATTTATTTCATAAGTTCAGAAAAACCCTTGTCACCCGAAGAGAAATCAGTCATTAAAACTTGTGTTTCATGCTCCTCTGATGTAGTTTTTTTGCACACAGTATTTTCATTTTCTGTGTGGACAGAAATCACTTGTGACTGGAATCTTGTCACATTTCCCCTCGATAAGACAAATGATGTAATATTCAAACTATTGAAACCTCTTATTTAGCTGTTAAGTCGTCTTGGCAACTAACGCTTTATTACTGGTCCTCCTCAAATGCCCTGTGTACTGATCAGAATGTTTAGTAGCACCACTAAGTGTGTATAGACTCTCCTTATTCTGAGTCAGACAGAGAGAGAGAGAGAGAGAGAGAGAGAGATAGGGACTAAAGCCAGCTTGCTGTTAGGGGTGCTGATTTATTAGACACTAGGAGTTGCCAGATCCATGACCCCCAGACAGAATGCTGTCTGTTGGCCCCTAGTTGCCCCCCCTGACTAAAACTCCTGGCTGCCCATCACTCGCTGGGATATGAGTTGCAACGGCGACTGGGGCCCTTGTCCTTGGGTTTATAGGCTCGGAGTTGTCAAAAGGACCTGGTTATAGTGAGCCTCCAAAATCAATTTCAATCAGCATGGAGCGTAATATTATCAAATGTCAAGTGCGACCAGGTTCTGTGCTTTGAAAATTATCCCTGACAGCCTTTTGGTGACTTAATTAAGTGCACAAAAAGAAAAAAGAGGGGGAGTGAAAAAAAAAATCAAAATATCTCAATCACCTAGACTTATTTGAGGTTGACTGGTCATATTGACATCTTGGAGAATGATTGCGTCTATGGGGAATGTACACAGAGAACTGGGGATGGGGGTGGGTTGGGGGGTTATTGATGGGTCTTCATCGGCCCTAGCTTTTCTTGATATTGAAATGATTCATGTCCAAATAAATCATGTTTCGATTTGTTTGTAATTGCAGCCAATCGATAGGCCTCAGGACAGACACTTGGGGAACACCGTTATCCAACCACAAGGGATTTGATGTCCAGAGTCATTTGTAGGATCTTTAAAGAGGAAAAAAAAACCTGATTGCTCCAATAACTAAACCCAGGCATGTTTTACATACATTGATGAGTAACAGATCAGAACAAAAGGCAAAGGAAAATGTAAAGTGAGTTGTACAAGCTGTCAGGTCAGTCTAGTAAAATGCACATAAGCGTGACAGAACCAATGACAGACCTGCATGTCCATGAAGAACTGCCAAGTGCAGTAATTGACTCTGTGGCTGTCACACATTGTTACATTGTTATACCGGAGTGTGAGAAGTGTCAGATACAGTCAGTGGCTGAAAGGTTAAATAGGTAGTTACATAGGTTGCGCTTGGCAAACACACAGCAGAGTTCTGGGTAGAAAAACAGACCCGTTCTTTCCCCAAAGGACTCAGTTGTCCTTTAAAGATTCTGTCCTATAGTTCTAGTGACAATTTTCTGGCAATGCATGTGCTGTTAAAAAAAAAAAGGTTGAATTAGTTGGTTTTATATTTAATACATTTTATTAAGAACCTTTTCAAAGTATTACAGTTTTAAGAAAAACACTTTAAATGGATGAGGAGGACGGTTGACTACAACAGGGGTTATAATGAGAAGATTATTATAACAGAGTTATTACATTTATAATAACAGGGTTTATAACAAGTTATAATAATGAAAACCATTTTAATAAGTCCTGGTGTTTACACTGAAATGAAGATACAGATGCAGTTACATATTGAAAAGCTGCTGGTATGCTTAGCAAGTTTACACATAGAATTCTGTTAGTACAGCAGAGGTGAAATATGGATTATTCTACATGCAGACAAATCGATCACTTTCTTTTTACCTCAAAAGATGGTGGTTATGAATATGATCATAGATTTTACCAAATAAAAATGACTTTCTGTCAAAGGGACTGGAAATATTATTCTACTCCACAAAATGTTGTCCAGCAAATTGTAATTGAGTGAAAGATGTTCAGAATTAGATGCAGATAAAGATGATGACTGCAGCTCTCTTCAGACAGCACATCTAAAATAACATCTATTCTTCTAGTCTTATTTAGTCCTTTAAGGTCATTTTAACCTTATTAAAATGCTTGTAAAGAAAGAAAATCTGCACAGTTATTGTAAAACAAGCAAATATATAAAGTATAAATAGTTAACTTTGCAAACAAACCAGTAATGAATTAAAAAAAATCAATCAGTATTGTTTAAAATAATATTTTTAATTCTTGGGCAATGTTTTTTCTTGCATATCATCACTACCACATTTAAAAACAAACAGCCAAAAAAAGAAAAGGTAAAAAAATGTAAAAATGTTTTGTTCAGAGCACCTTAACATTAATGCAGTTAAAATTACAATGACAGTCACATAGTAATTTGTTTATTATTGATCACTTTTATTCTTGCAGTAAAGTGATCAATGTTTTGTGACTACATAAGATCAATTATTACTGACCATTAGTGCAAATGTGTGATGAGTTGATGAGTTGGTCTGAATAGCTGAGTATGATTATGTTTGAAATGTAACACTACAATACTTTATTACTTTTTTTAAACAGTAAGAGCTTTATATGCATTTGCATGTTTAATTCAGTGAATGCTGTTCAGTGTGTATAGATGTAAAAATGTAACATGAATGCATTGCAATGTGTGATAGAGGTTTCCATGCACAAATTAGCATTTACACACATCTTGTATTCTGTGAAAAGTAAAAAAATGATATGTCATAATATGTCATTCCCAATGTGATGAATGTTATTTCACCAAATAAGTTCCCGAATCATCATTTCTATCAACCAATCAGATGCAGGATTAGGTTTAGGGACAATGTTAGGTGTAATATTGAGTTATTGGCCAGGACAATGAAAGATGTTGATCCAGAACACATCTTCTTGACAAAATGACTATCTGAAGCTAAGCAGTGTACACCAGCACTTTTATTATGTCCACCGTCATAGTTCTGGGTTGAACCCCATCTCTGTAAACCCTAGAGATGACTCTGTGTGTAAATCTCTGTAAATGGTTGGTGGTTTCTAAAATAACCAAACTGCATGATGTCACCGTTTTCACAAATTTGCATTTTAGACTGTGTATGTTACACAATGTGGTATCAGTTCTTGCACTTTAAAAGCACTTTTTTTACTGTCTGATTCTGGCTGTTTCTGGCGTTTAGAACCTGTTTATCTGTGTTTGTTAATATTTGCACTTATACTATATGTGATGATAGACTGGTAGTCTTTGTGTGTTTGTGAGTTGTTGCCTCACACCCAGAGGTGCTCTGTGTAAATAAGCGTGCTTGTTTCACCAGAGGCAAACCAAAACACCGATACATCACCCGCTGCTTTAGGTCATCTCCAGAGAGAGAGAGTTTACAGTTGTCCTGCTCGCCCACAGCCATCATTTACTGAGTCCTGTTCCGAGTGTGTTTCGGACGTGTATCGCTAGCCGGGCCGTCACACACACACAGTGAAAAGACAAACCTGTAGCCAGGAGTGTGATGTGTTCAGAGAGCTATGGAAAGATTTATTTGTTGTATGTTTTTGCATTGCAGGTATGAGAGTGACTCTGTGGATACACTTCCTGCAACTTTATTTGACTTATAATTCTTTTATTGATAGGTTTTTTCTTATTACATTTGTTGTTTTATTTGGTGCCCTAAATATGCATTATGCAGACACATGTATTAAACCAGGTTCTTCATAGACAAACTAATCCCAGAATGCATTGCAACAAACCTATTCCAATTACTTTATTTTATTATTTACTTGTTCATTCATTTATCTATTCATTATTTTATGCATTTAATATTCTTTTAATTATTGGTTTAAATTGCCAGTAAAATCTAATCATGATTTTATGGCCATCATGTGGCCATATACTGTGTACTGTGTATATTGTAAGATATACTGTGTATACAGTATATTGTACCGTATACTGTGTATATTGTAAGTATGTACATTGACTGTTTTAAAATCTGGTGTAAATATTGCAGTTATTCTCCTTTTGAGGCACTTAGCACTCTACAATTACTCTCATAGACCTTTTCATGTTTTAATAATATGCTAATGCTATGCTTTAGGAAATAGCCTATCATTTAAAGACGTTTTGTATATTTGTACAAATTTACTTAAAGGGACAGTTAATGCACAAATAAAAATTCTGATGTACCTACTTACCCTTTTGTTTTTCTAAACCCATAAAACGTTCTGTGTGTAACACAAGGAGAAATTTTGACAAAATGTTTATGCTACTCTTTTCTGTTAAATTCAAATAAATGGTAACTAGGTTTTTTAGGATTACAAATGTGTATGGTGCTTTAAATGATCATTAAAAAACTAAATCAAAGATTCTTAAATTGATGAACGACAGCCAACAAATAACCAAACCTCCCCTAAAACCAGCCAACAGAAGTTTTCTTTCAAGTGTTTGGTAAAAAGTAACAGATCTGACCTCATTGTCTCTTTATTAAAAGTTCAATGCTAAAGTTCAGAGATTCTTCAAGCTACTAACACCCCCACACACCACTTACACAACGTCCCATCCATTAGATTACCATCACATTACCATCACTAAATACACACACAACACACACACTAAAAAACTAAACATCTCTAATGGATTAGACCTGCATTATCCTCTTCGTCTATGCTTAAAAATTCAACAGGCCATTAGTCAGACCTCTTGGTGCTGTTAACTATTGTCCAAAGGGTTAATTATCCATGTAAGCCAAAACTCTTAGATTTGGAGTCTTGAAAACGGAGGTACTCCATGAATGAGATGCATGTTATTGTAGAATAACATTAAAATGATTATATACTGTACAGGAGTACATAACCTTAAAACTTGAAGACTACTGTTATGTTACATCTCTGGAAGTGTCCACATGTATAATGATCATTGATATAACTCGGCCTTTACCTCTACATTAAAAGTGCTTTATCTCTAATATAATGTAATGCAGGGAGAATACTTTACACTTCAGAGTCAAAGAATGATGCAGTAAGATGGATTCTTGGTCAGATCAGGGGAAGGTTATATGACAATAAGGTCACAGCACATCTTTAGTTGGTTGCTTTGTAAGAGCTATTAGACTTTAGAAGGGCTTTTCCTCTAAACTTTACACTAATGGCAGAGTGAGCAAAAGTTCACTGGATGTTTGAACAGAATGAGGGTTCAAAGACTGAAGCTCCTCACACAATGACACCAATGATAAAGACAATAAGATGATTTGATCCTATGTTGACCTAGACAAACAAATGTGTAAACAAAATGTAATGAAAGATTAAGAACAGTTTTTTAGTCCTGTAATTTGATTGGCTAAGCAGTATTTTAGGAGTGCTGATGGTTACAGCACTGGGAGTCAGAATGCGTGAGTTGTGTGGAGAGAAAGAGATTACAGTGTTTCCAGAACACTGAGCAGACAGACGAACTCTCTGTTTTCACTGACTGCCCTTCAGCTCGTGCATTGCTTAGAAATGTTTTAACAGCTTTTAGAACTTCATTGATCTGCGAGGTTATGTCACATCCCTAAACAGAAAGAGATAAACCTTACTATTGTTGTCACAAACAGGTTCAATGCAGGCAAGTTTAAGAACCCCAGTGCAGTTTATTAACAGCAAACGTGAACATAATCTCAACTCAGCAACAGCAGGACAACATGGACAAAGAAAGCTAGTCTATGGAAACATGAGGAATATATATACACAGGGACTAATTACAACTGACCAATCAAAACATGACACATAGGAAAAGGGAACCAATCAGAACATGTCACATCAGGGAACAGGGAGACAAGAGACAAACATGACTATGATACATTTTAAAATAAAAGACATTAAACCATAACACATAAAACAGAACACAAAACCCTTTTAACTGTATTGAATGTGTGGGGCTGAAGATGGGAAACATTTGTAGCTTGTTTTTACAGCAGTTGCTTAGAAACAGAGATGGCGATAGAGAAGCAATTGTTCTGTATTGCAGCTATAACAAATAAAGAAAATCAAATTAATCTTTTTTTGAGCTAACTTTTAAACTAATGACTAGGTCAGTTTTTCTAAATGTTTTGTTTTATAGCATTTAATTGCTGAAGAAGTCATAACTCAACTCAATGCTCTGTGGTCAGTGGACATACTCAGATTTATTTACACAGAGCAACATTACTTAGAGCTGTAAGCTTTTAAGACAACATCAAGCCACTCCTCCTTATTTCAGCTTCTTCTTTACTGTCATAAACACCCTGATTGTTATGTCGTGTTTAAAACCCATCACAAACGTTCAGGAGACGTTCTCCCGGTAGAGCTGCGGTCAGCTGGCCGCACAAGTCTATCTCGCTTTTATGTTCTTAAATATTCATAAGTAGCTTTGCAACATTAATATCTTAGATGGCTTACAAGAACACTTAAATACTGTGCAGTACACACCCCTCCCCTTGCTTACTGACGCTTTGTTCATTTGTGTAATGCACTGGGTTGTTTTTGAGATGGTCTCGGGTATTAATGGAGAGTTTTAGTTTAGTCGTACAGAGAGCAATAAGATTGTAAGGGCTCTCAGATCCCACGTGACTAACAATCAACAAAAGAGCTGAGAGGGAAACACAGAGACTACATATCAATAAATAAATAGTTGTATATGTACATATTGTATATATACTATTGTGTGTGTGTCTGTGTGTGTGTGTGTGTGTGTGTGTGTGTGTGTGTGTGTGTGTGTGTGTGTATAAATGTATATATAAACACAGGAAACACAGTCTGGAAACACAGTTTGAAATATTTATTATCATAAAAATCTTTTCATCTGAAGCTGTTTGCTTAAATGTTTAAAATTATTATTATACACAAAAATATATTTATGCCAACATGTTACTTTCTGTTTTTAGAATTTAAAATTTTAGTTTAAAAAATGTTTTTGACATATATAATAATATATCTCAGAATAATAAAATGTCAAGAAAACATTTTTTTGTAAATTCTGTGTGACTACACTGAAATTTTACAATATAGTCTATTTATCTAAAGTGTAAAATGTGAAAAGGGATGTCTGATGAGGGTCAACTGATCCCTGATAACTACATTTTATCTATCTATATAGTTATACATAGTTCTTTATTCTTTACTGTCTCATGGAGCTTATGGAGGGCACTGTAAATTTAATCTTTAATTCCTTCAGTGGGCAAGTCACAGTCATTCTCTAAAACTTTTTTTCAAAAACAGTTGAAGCCATCATTGTTTCTTGTTGCTATTTCTAGTAGTTACACAGGATTAAAAACGTGAAACATAAACATTTTATATACAACACATACTGTATAACAACTCAACACATACTGTATAACAACTCAACACATACTGTATAACAACTCAACACATACTGTATAACAACTCAACACATACTGTATAACAACCTTCTGCAATATCCAATCTAATCCTGACCAGCAAAATCATGGCCTTTAGTTCTGACATCACTACCGTCCTGATTTTAAATGATCTCTCTACTGAGACTTCTGCTGACAATGCGTTTACTGGGTGTGAACGGTGATGCATGATTTCTTATTGAGTGAGGTGATGATTTCATAGCCTGAGCTGGTAAAAGAGCAGCAGTCTTAGCTCAGCCGCTGCTTAGCTGGATTAAGAGTCTGTTATTGAGTTTAATCCAGTCCCTGCTGGAGATCACTCCATCTTAATCACTTCCGGTCTGTCCCTCCGCTGGGGTTTACACGAGAGATTAAACAGACCAGCGGGATCAGGTCAGTCCTAAGATGTCATTAGTCTTTTTCATGCAAAATAGTGTGTTCGGTCATTTAGATGAATATTTTTATAGATAATCAGTTTCATATCTACATATGTGTTGAACCACTGTCAGGGCCTTGTGATGGGGATCACTGATGTTATTATGGGATATTTTCCTCATTAAGCTTTGGCCCCATGATTTTAGTTAATGGACTTCTATAGGTCAAGATATGTCTGTATTTGTCTTCATAAACCCAATGTGACATATTTGACCTATTCATTCTAAATTGTGGGATGTTTTTACATTTTGAATTGTTGGAAGTTTTATTTTTGCCACTTTTATTTATACCAGCAGCGTAAATTGGTTATACAGTTGTGTAACCTTTTCTTACAGTAGTCACAGCATTTAAAAATCGTCAAATAACTTTTGACAGTCACCAAACACCCACATGGGCTAACAGTGTGTGTGTAGCTCTGTGACACTGTTTAAATGAGTTATTAGCACAAATATGCATCATTTCTATGGATCTTTAAATAGGCTTAATATAGATGGTGCCTTATTTACAAAAGACAGAATTTTGTTTAAAAGAGATGTGTCATTTTTCAAACAGAATTAAAAATACAAATTACTTTTGAATGTTAATGACACAGCTGTTGATGTCCCACCATCATTTAATGGTGGACCTTTGGAAAAGATGTCTGCTGTACATTTTCAAACTGTCACAATCCTACCAGTCCCGACACATGATAAACAATCAGGCCAAATAACGCAGCCCTGTTTTACACCCTACGCACCAGCAACCCAGAGGACGAACGATGCCGTCATGCCCAGCTTTGGCAGTATGAGGGGAGGGTAAGTGAACTCTAAGCTCCTGTTCATTAGTTGGCTCGGAGTCGGCAGGAATCGGAGCGCAGCTTCACTTCAATAAGACAAATTTCCAGCGCGTTGTCCGTGTGGCAGCCGGGGAAGCCAGACGGAAAAGAATGATAGAGCCGGGAGTGGCGAGGTTCATCAAAGTCACCTCGCACTTCACCAGTCATTTTTCAGCCACTGAGGGGCCGCGTACCTGGAGCCCACCTGTGAGGTATATTGGACAAATTGAACGACAACGTGTCTCTTTCATATTTCACACACCAGTAGTTTTGGAGGGGTGGGGGG
>JAZGTK010011492.1:0-15572 GCA_036877625.1 Ambastaia sidthimunki | reverse complement strand
GCTGTGACACAAACACGTGTCAAACATCTCTAGTTCAGACAGACTTTCACTTACATCACGTGCTTCCCGACACACACGACTGATCACTCTTAACTCACTGCTGTTAATCTGTCGTACTGTAAATGAATTATTATTCACAAACATGTTTTACTAACTGCTTATGTGCGTTTTATGTGACCATAAATCTGTGATCATAAACAGCGATTTTAAATTATATCTGGTTGCATTGTATTATTATTTAATTTGTATTATTATTTCTTAAAGACTTTTAGCATGTTTTGCTGTTGTGTTTACAGTAATACAGTGAATGTTTACTGAAGGACTGATGCTCACTGTCAAACATCTGCATTCATTCACCCACCTGCACGTGGTCTTCCCGACGCCCCCTTTCCCCCCGACAAAGATCCATTTGAGTGATTTTTGCTCTATAATATTTTTTAATGTCGGCTCTAATGGCTCCACATCAGGTGCATCTTCAAACTCGTCTTCCACCGACGCCGCCATCTTGCGCTCGACTCACTTTGAATGTGCCAAAGCGACGGATGTACACGCCGCCATTTTGGCTCCGCGGCAGCAGAAACGACACGCGGAAATCGACGAACGCTAAGAGCCAAAATGGACGCCACAGAGCTGCAGTTACGACCGGAAGTGTGTCGATTATATGCGATGACTCAGACGGACTGCACCAACTTCTGCCAACTAAAAACGGAATATTCCAGAATATTCAGTTTATATTTTTAATTATTATGTGTAATAAAAATAATAATACTTATTATGTTACATTCCTGGTTATGTGGTGTCTAGGAAAGTTTAATATTTCTCTTGTGCATTGTTTAAATGTGTATTTGGAAAGCAGAAACACACAAACTTGTAGACTTTGGCAACTTTTATTGTGTTATAATCTTATGCTTGTGCCATTATTGCACACAGACGTAACACAGAAGATTTTAATCGTGTAAATGATGGTCACAAAGTTTTGCTGTCTCATTTATTAAGCTTTTCTCTTGTTTTTTGCAAACTTACATTTATAAGACACTGACAAGCGTTTGATTGGAAACAATATATTTATCATGTTGTGATGAATGTACTTAACATGATTTTACAGAATTATCTGTGTTACCTACATGTCAATGTGGAATGAATAATGTGTCCCTGGGAAACATAAAGTCAATCTAAAATGTAAGAGCAGTATTTCATTTTCATACACTGTTGCTGGAACTCAGTCACACTGTAAGTCAGAGATGTAAACAAACATGGGTCAGTTCAATCAAAATCAATAACCTAGTTAACCCATGCAAACCAACTAAGGTGAACATCTTAATTTTAGCACAAGAAAATCAAATTGGATTCTTTTCAGATGACATAAACACGACTCTTATTACAAGCATTATGAAAGCTGACTGAAGCATTTACTGACTTCTTTAAGTTCAAACATGTTTGAATGATCAGGAAAATGAAGTAGAAATAACTATAAACTTCATCTGAAAATATCTGCTTTTGATTAGGCAGAATTTGAAAGGTGCACAAAGTGGTGACTGTATCAATAATCTTCTCTTCAAAAATAAAATGAAATCTCTGTAAATAAAGAGAAACTCTACTAAACACAGTCCCCACGAATCTAAACAGACCACAAGATTGAGACAAAGCTAAGTGGGGACACACAGGATCCAGAATGTAACACAAACACGCAATTACATGAAAGACAATAAAACGCCCGTGTTAAACGACAAACTTACCACTAAACAACCTCATCACCAACCCAAAAATGTTTTGAAGCTATTAAACATTGACACATATTTCTGTAGTGATCAGAGTTTATGTAACGAAAAAATAATATAGCTTTAAAAGCCTGTCATTGTGGTATGACATCACATATACAGACAATTACATCAGCGTGGCAAATATTCTTATGTAAATTAGGTATTTTCATTAGCTTTTCTGATTAAATATTTTCAGCATTATAATATTCAGCCATCAAAGGCACATTCACAGCAAACTGAAAAGAAACTCCGCCCAGCAGACTCAAAAGTTCAGTAAGGGATAATCTCATTGGCAGAATTTTGATGATGGGCGAGTTCCATATCCAATGAAAGGGGAGCGAGTCCCTCCTATTCGTATTGCACATTTGGTGAATTTTAATGGAACAAAAAAATGCACTAAATCATTTTACCCTAAATGAGTGAAACACTCTCTATCATTTTCAGAGATGCTCTGGTGTTTCCATCGTGCTAAACTTCATTTTCTCATCAGCCGTCACATCACATGTGTTTGAAAAGCACTTCCACATGCAGGTACAAGGTTTTTTAACAGCCATCTGGAGTTCAACACTGAATCCTGTTTGTACAGTCTGTGAGTACACACACCTTCATTTGTTTACACTCGTGTCCACAGCGGTCAGTGTCAGCTGATGTGATTGACGTGTGTCAGCTGATGTGATTGACGTGTGTCAGCTGATGTGATTGACGTGTGTCAGATGATGTGATTGACAGGCACTCTCAGTTTGTCTGGTAGGAGGACAGCAGAGCGGCATCGACGGGCTCCATGCAGGACGGGCAGGTGAAGGAGCGCATCAGCCAGACATCAATGCAGTCCACGTGATAGATGTGCATGCAGGGCAGGAACCGGATCGGGTCGCCGTACTCAAAGTCCATCATGCAGATCACACACCTGAGAGAAGACGTCAACATGAAGGTTAAAACTTACTTAATAAACCTAATTAATCTTAACCTAAATAAAGCAAAAAGAGTTTCGCTTTTATTAAAGGTTATTTCATACACCTGACAAACAATTCCAAGAGTGTTCAAATCACGTCCTGTTCTACATTTTTTAAGAAGTAAAATGTGCTGCAAAGAGGATTTGAAATAGAATTCAAACAGCTCATTTTGGTTCAGCTTGTATTACTTCACTGAACTAAACTGAAATGAGTTACACAATTTCACACACGTCACTCACTCTTTAATCTTCTTATCAGAAGGTTCTGAGCCCGGGTCAAAGATTCCTCGGGGCAGGTGCTGGATGAGCCCGATTCTCTGAGCGATACGGACCTGCTCTTCCTCTGTCAGCTGAGAGGCCAGTCGGGTCTGACTGGGTGTGGGGTGATACACCGGCACCTGAACTCGCTCCTGCGGGCCACACAAACGCTTGATCACAACATGCGGTTAGACACGCAGATTGCAAACAGAATGAATCTCTGAGGCTCAAAAAACTATTCAAAGCAGAAACTGCTTTAGTCAGAACACATGAGGTCACTTGTAGTTTATGGCATCAAACGTAAGATTGCTCAGTGATTTCTTATCACTCACAGGACTGAATGTATTAGTCAAAGCAATAAAAACCACAAAACACCACATTTGTGTATGTTAACCAATCCATCTTACCATCATTCAAAAATCATGCAAAATGAGTTTAACCACAGAGTATCTTTCTTGAAAGCTGCTAAACTCTTTATAGTTTGTTAAAGTGCAACACAAACAATGATTTCAGATAAAGGGCATCGTATTTATGCTTTATCTGTCCATTAATTAACAGGTTACAACTGCCCAGAACAAACTTTTCTGCTAGTTTAAATTAAATCACATGCAGTCATTACTAGTTTTATAATATAACACAAAAACACATTGCTGGATATTTAAACTTCTGCTGTGAAGACATTAGGTTTAATAACTCAGTTATGGTTGGGTTGGGTTTACGGGTCTGGTTCGGATCGCACCTGGTAGGGCGGCGGAGGGTCTCCGGGCAGACTCGCCCCCTCGGACTCGTTGAGCAGGGACAGATCATCAGCGCCCTGAGAAGACAGACAGTTGCCCATTGAGCTGGACTTCACCCTCCAAATTCACGCCCGTCTGGTCTTTAAACTGTCTAGATGTGTGTCCAGTGTGTAAATAATCACACACACAATGATTTCTGATACAACCAGACGCCTTGAGAATGTATGTCGCTCTGCTGACTGAGTACTTGCGGCATGTAACGTGGATTTATTATGGTCTGGATATTCAATAAGGTCATATTTTTAGGTGAGACCTCTTGACGACTCCATCTCTCCTTTCTTTGTTTACAAACTCTTGAACCGGAAGTACGCTGATTGGTGCATTGTGGGTAACGTAGTTTCTCCTGTACTAACTCGATCAACTGAACCGAAGTGCTTTGTAAATTAAAAGTTATTTCCCCTAAAAGCGTTTCACATCTGATCAAAACACCTAACAGAGTTAAAGTAATAATGAAAATTAGTAAGTTGAAATTTAGGAGTTGCTATTTCAATAAGAAATGTCAACACAAAAAGACTGTGTATATCAAATTGTTATAGTTTGAAAATGAAAAATCTGTCTCACATACCATGCAATGAAAACTCATTGTATTTAAATGATAATGTATTTGTAACGCGTGAATGTTAATATTTAATTTTAAAACTGTGTGTCGTTCCTCTGGTGGCCGCTGGGTGTCAGTGTGTCAGACGCGCCTCCGCGCCGCGGCGTCACAGAAGAAGATGACTGCGCGCACCTGACAGGCGTGTTTTTAGCTTGTTAGCAAAGAAGCTGAATCTGTAAACGCGAATAATCTGCACATCGCTTCAGAAATCACACCGCTTCCGCACAACTAAAGCGCAGCGAGTCCAGATTCACGAGGAACGGACGACAGAAAGCGGATCAGTCATGCAGATCACACTGAAGACGCTGCAGCAGCAGACCATTCAAATAGACATCGACGATGATCAGACGGTATTCAACTCTTTATTTACCCTCATTTACACACAGAAACCGCTCGTGAAAGTGTCACCACACCGACAGCAGCAGTTCTCGAGCGCATACACAAGATAAAGCGACTTTAGTCATTTATGGGTCATTGGGGATCAACTGGGCGTGTTAGCCAACGACAGACAGAGAGAAGCGCGTGAATAAGATAGATCGATAGATAGATAGATAGATAGATAGATAGATAGATAGATAGATAGATAGATAGTGTAATGCAAATAATGTGTCTGATAGTTGGATGCATGTCTGTGTAACAGAGCTAGTTTATATGGTTTGTATAATAAGGTATTTAAATATGCTAAAATGATGTCGGAGCCTCGAGGTGATCTGATGGGTTATAAAGGCAGTTTTATAGGAGGTCTCTGACATGCTGCAGGGTTTTGTTGTATCTGACTGTGAAGCTGCAGTAATAGCAGCTGGTGGAGTTGAAGCAGTGGTCAGCCCAGCTGAGCTCTTCGTCTCTGATGTTTGTGTGGCTTCAGGTGAAGGCGCTGAAAGAGAAGATTGAGGCAGAGAAAGGAAGAGACAGTTTTCCAGTGGCGGGACAGAAGCTCATCTACGCCGGGAAGATCCTGCAGGATGATACACCCATCAAAGAGTATAAAATCGATGAGAAGAACTTCGTGGTGGTGATGGTGTCAAAGGTGAGACGTCAGAGTATTTAAAGGTCAGATGTTCTTAATGTGTCAGAATTGCAAAATCAGTGACTGTTCTCGGATTTTTCTCTCTTCTGTTTTCAGACAAAACCTCCATCAGCTCCGGCCGCACCGCCCGCAGATCTGCCCAAATCTGCCGCTGATCCTTCCCCCTCTCCTCCTCCTGCTCCTGCTCCTGCCGCAGTCCCCATCCCTGAAGACGAGAGCCTGGATGACCCTCCTGCATCCGTGTCTCCCGCTCAGATTCCTGACCGGTGAGGACAGCTGCGTCCCTTAACAGTTGATATTTTTTAAAACTTGGTTCACCAAAAAATGAGAAATTCCTGTTATTCCAAACCTGAATAACAGTTTTTTGTGGTTAGAACACAGAATAAAATAATAAAATTTGAATAAAATTTTGAGAAACGTCCCGGTGGTTTTGTGTCTATACAACAGAAGTCAACGAGTGCCGTTTTGTTTTGTGTCCATTTTTGTTTTGTGAAACTAGTCATATAAAAAGTAAATCATAAAGTAATAGTTGTGTGTTTGTTTGGCAGGGGTGTGAGCTCTGTGGCTGATGGAGAAGATGCATCTTCTACACTAGGTAAAAAAAATCCAGACATAAACAAGGTCACAGCTTTTTAAAGAGACGTGCTCTGATTGGTAGAAAATCTTTCTCAGTCTGCCTGGTTCTCAGATGTGTGTGTTTTACAGTGACAGGTCAGGAGTATGATGTCATGCTCACTAACATCATGTCTATGGGCTATGAGAGAGAGAAAGTGGTGGCTGCATTGAAGGCCAGTTATAATAACCCTCACCGTGCTGTGGAGTATCTGATCAACGTGAGTGACGCACACAAACATGAATTCAGATTTCTGCGTTATTCTATGAAACTCATACAGCTGCAGAGAATTACAAGCTTCTGAACATTATTATAGCAGATTATATATAGTAGATCTTTAATTAAAAGGATTCTTCCAAACACTTATGCTTGTTTAACTTCTGATGTTGTGGTGGAATGGCTTTGAGTGTCAAGCATTTTGTGTTTTGCTCTGAACTCTTTATGTGTATAAATCTGTGTGTATTTTGTGTCAGGGGATTCCAACTGTCCCTGTGCAGGAAACCAGGCCTGGCCCGGCCCAGCTGCCCACTGACACATCATCCACAGAAGGTGAGAAACCTCTGGAACAATGAGCAACGGCTCACTGGACTCCACATGATATGGATGCCATTTACTAGTTTATATTCTCTTTAAAGAAATAGTTCCACAAAAATAAAAATGGTCTTTTACTGAACATCATGTTGTCCCAAACTATTTTTTTCGTTCCATGAAGCAGAATAGATTTGGGCAAAATGTCAGGGTATAAACTTTCCATACAATAATAGCGGAAGGTTATAGTCACCATCTTTAATCTTTGTATAGAGTTAGAGCAGCGTGGACGATTTGCTAAGGATGTGCGTGGAATGTTGGAATTGTAACATGGAATGTTGATGTTCTGTTAGGTGAGAACCCTCTGGAGTTCCTCCGTTCTCAGCCACAGTTCCAGAGCATGAGGCAGGTGATTCAGCAGAACTCGTCTTTACTGCCTGCTCTCCTGCAGCAGCTGGGGCAGGAGAACCCAGAGCTACTGCAGGTAAACATCTCACGCGTCCCTTTATGATCTTTCAGGAAGCAGGAGGACGTGTGTGTTGGTGGTGTAATGTCTCCTACTCACTGTGTTTGATTGACAGCAAATCAGCCAACATCAGGAGCTGTTCATCCAGATGCTGAACGCGCCGGTGGCTGAGGGAGAGGCTGGAGAGGGGACGGAGTTTGCAGATCTGGGTGCTATTGCAGACGAGGCTGCACCCGGCAGTTACATCCAAGTTACACCACAGGAGAAAGAAGCTATTGAGAGAGTGAGTTAAAAACAGGACAATTTCTTTCAAGTTCTCTTCGATTGGTTGGGAAAATGTGATCATCTCAAATCTCGGGTAGTTCAAACTACACTGATTTCTACACAAAATTGAAAACTTTTTTTGCAGTTTTGGCCATTCAGTTACAACACAACAGCATTACAGGGGCCTGAAAATGCACATGGTTTCAAAGTGCAGATTTTGGAAAACGACACTATTATCTAAACTAAACTTTTCCATTTTTAGTACATTGTTGTCATGTCAACGTGTCTGTTGTCTCTTTCAGTTAAAAGCTCTGGGGTTTTCAGAGGCTCTGGTGGTCCAGGCGTACTTCGCTTGCGAGAAGAACGAGAACCTGGCTGCCAACTTTCTGCTCAATCAGAACTTCGAGGATGAATGAGACGGGAGGAAAACACACCTGCTCGTTCCCCCTCCACTACACAAGCACTGCATCTACTCGGGACACCAGATTTCCCCATTATTTCTTTGAGTTTCAGTTAAGGGGAGACTCGCAGACTGGGCAGGGATGGGGCGGATGCATTTCAACAGTAAACAAATTCCAATGGAATTAAAGGCACTTGGGATGAATCCACTGTGGCATGTTGAAGGGGGAGTGACTGCATGTGTGTGTTCCCTTAGGGAATATTTGCTTTAATCTGCATCAATTGAAAGCAAACGTTCTCGTAGTATTATTATGGGATGTCGAGCAAGGTTAGATGGGAGCAAGTATCGCTTGTTTGTTTTAATTTGGCAAAGGATTATTAATATGTCTAATGGAGAATTGTATATATTTCTCTAATATCAGAGATATTTCTGTATGTCTCTCAAAACACACTTCAGATGAATGTGATCTTATTAAAATTACAAAGTCCAAGTTCTATCAGTTTTAAACTAACAGTGTTTCTGTAAGAGTCTGTCAGTGACACATATGACCTAAATTCATGCAGTTTTATAAATGTGTCCATATCCTATAAAATATCTCAACTGTCAGTGATCTTTAATACTGATTTAAATGCACTGGGAGGAAAATCTAATCCAATATAAAATTTGAAGTTAGTTAAAATGAAACTGAAATGAAAATTCCAAATTTTATTCCGTAAGCAAATTGGTTTTATCAGTGAAGAACAATTTGGCTGTAATGAGTGGGTGTTGCTTACCAGAATGGTGCCAGCTGATTGGAGGGGTGGGGCTGGAAAATAAATGTTTTGTGATGTCATTCAAAATGGAAAAGCATTTTAGAGTTTGAGGAAGTTAATACATTTTAGGGATTTTTTTTCTTTGGAATATTGTACACTGATGCATCAAGCACAATACAATTAATGTGTATTAGTAAAATAAATAGGGTTTGTTTTAATTTAAAGGTTGAGTTTTACAGACAGAAAAATGCATAGCTCCATTTCTGTTATCTTGTTACAACCTGTTTAAAGATCAAATATAAACGATAATAAGGATTATTTAGGACTGATAATTTTACTTTTTCATAGATCAGCTTATTTTACTGCATAATATAAGAGGACCAACGTGCACCATTATGTGGCAGTTTTGGTTTTGACTCATTACAGCTTGCTTGCGTTTCAGAGGCAAAAAGCAGAGAGCAGTTTCATGATGATACTGTGAGACAGACAGTCTCAGAGATCGTCAGTCTGTCAGAGATCGTCTGTGTGAAGCTGATAATGAGTTCTTCAGTAAAGATTCTTGGAGATCTTCAGCAGTCCTGGAACATTCACCTGTTTTGTTTGTACTGCAGGATGCAGAAAGCTGATTTGCATTCCCCGTTATAGTTTTGTTTAGCGCTCAGCAAAAAATGCTCTTCTATAATGTTTGTTGTATTTCCTGTATTAGCAGGTCCACACGGGAGCAGCTCTTTTATTGCATTTGTGAGGGAATTTTCATAACAAATGCATAAGTTATACAAAATACACAAGAGGCAGACACAAGAGGCAGACAAAATCTGCTGAGCTTCCATCTGGACCTGCTAATCAGTCAATTATAGTATCATTTACTATAGCCTGAACTTCTATCCTGGGATCAATAAAGTCTTATTGACAAACTCAAGTGGTGGTGATTTCTCACTGTATAATAAACTGAAATCATGATCTTTGTACAGTCAAGAACATCATTTATTCAATCAGGTGCTGCTCTTTACAAACGTTTTAGTTTTTATAATGGAAAAGATTCTGTAAATAACACATGCAGTATGCCGAGGGCTCTGGGGAGGGCAGGCAGGGACAGAGAGCACTGGATTGGGAATCTCTTGTTTGGAACATGTGCACAGCTCACTGAACTTTCAAACCCATACAAACACAAATCAAAACATAACAGGCCACAGAATCACAGAATCAGAGGAAAGTTTCAGATGTGTAGCGCTCCATACGTGGTGAACCACAGCGCAGGTTGATAATAAGAGATAACACTGACCTTCTGACTCAAAAAGGGGTTTTAACTTTTGTGAAATGGCAGGAAAACTTATAGAACATTTTGGGTTATATGCATTGCATAGGGACAAATTCATTTACCATCCAGTATGTGGATGTACTGTATGGGGTTAATAAAGCACCTCTGAGTCAGAGAGGAACAATATCAGTGTGTGTGGCGTGTTACTTTTAGTGCATTTCGTCTCATTCCTAATCGATCCATATATAAGGTGCAAATAATCAGTCATGTTCTTTAAATAGCTGGTCTCCATCAACCACTAAAATGTGCATTAATTATGAAAAAACAAAATAAATACAAGACAACCAAAACAGAGCTGCTCTGCATCCTCTGGTCCAGTGCTCCCCACCTACAGCCCAGCCCAGATGCCAAAAGAAAATTCTCATACCCAGAACCGCACCCCTATTCCTGCACACCCCACTCTCCATCAACCACTGGTGTGGGCAGAAGCTGCTCTGTTCCTGCTGGTGTCAGTTTTAATTTAGGAAGGGTAAGCTGGCCTGGTTCAGCAGTACAGGGCAGCTTCTGCTCAAAGCCCACTGAGAAGAGAGACATGTGTACAGTATAAACATGTGAAGCACACAGACAGGTATATAACATTAAAGTTTACAACATCTTGCTCGCGAGAAGAACAGGTTCAACATTTTTTTCATCAAAAGCAGGTAAAGAGAGGAAAGAGAAAGATAGAGCTAGACATCAAGAAAAGGGTGATACTAAAGACAGATACAGAGGAAAAGGGGACCCAATTTTTTTTCGTTTTTTAACAACTTTTTTCCCATCATTGTACAATAAGAAGAATGAAATCACATCTATTTTTGTGTAGTACTATATACTGTGTATACGTCTGGAGAAAGCTTACAGAAGATGTGGAAGAGAGATGGGCGTTCTCATTTACAAGATGGTGTCTGTGAACAAAAGGCACTTTGAATGAGACGACCTTTAAATGCTCACCTAGTACACTACAGCACAAACACAATGGGAGCTCATTTACATACAGGAAGTGTTTCTGTGACGATCTGGGGGCGTGGCTCTCTGATTTTCCGACATGTTCTTGCCCGTCATCTCAAAACTAGTGTGCTCTAAACTACAAGAACATCTAACGATATTCTACTCACATTAACACATTTCACGATTCTCATCTAAATGAATATGAGATTTGGAGCGAACATGATCTGATTGCTTGTGAGGGATCTACATTCCATGGAACAAATGTGATGGGGCATTTCTGCAACTGAATGACAGCCGGAGTCATGGAGGTAACATGCTGAATTTTTCTGGTGTCATTAAATATATTTGATGGGGAAAATGGGGTATTGTTTTTTTAAAGGTTGTAATAAAATGCCTTTTGTCAGAAGAACCAATATAAAAATTTGAACCCCCCCCTAAGTAAATATAAAAGAGAAGAAAAGAGTTTTCATAAAACTTGTCTCTAAGGAAACAGTCATTCTGGTGTGATATTAATCGCAAATGAGTAACAGAAGCACCAGGTTTTTTTTTGTAATACATATTTGTTTTTCGACATTTTGTAAAATTGTTCCTTCAACCCACCCCGGCCCAAAAATAGTTTAAAAACAAAAGCTTACAAACAAAACATTAAAAAAGATAAACGAAAGTACAAACAAACTTCCCCAACGCTTACAGAGATTGGGATTTTTGTGGCCCTTGTGTTTAGAGTCCAGGAGCTCGCAGACTTCAACCTTTTCTTCGTTTTTCACTTGCTTTGCTTACTTTAAAAATCTCAGACAAACATAGATATAACCCAACACATTACACTTGGTTCAGTCCACATAGAACTCTTTTTCCTCAGAAATAACACTTTTCAAAAAAGAAAACTTTTTTTAAAAGAATTGTTGTTTTCAGTAAGAATTTGATTTGTTCGGTTGATGTATTTTTTGTTTGTATTTGATCGATTTGAACTGACCTGACATGACACCGGAGGTTTCGAAAGATGATGTTGTGTCTTATGGGTTGAATTTAATTTTTGTTTTGGGGGTGTTTGGCGATGATATCACAGACTTAGGTTATAGGTCAAAAAATAAGTAGACCACAAAACTAATTTCACAGCGGAACAGCTATACATATGTCTATATATATATATGTATGTTTAAATGTATGTATATACATACACACACACATATATACATGCACACACAGTTTGAGTACGGTATGATGGCGCTTGCTCAAATGTTGTTTCTTGCTAAGCCCATGATACATATTGTACATATTTACTTTAGTGTTTACATGAAGTGAAGACCCTGAATTGCATGTAAAGGGGACATGGAGGCACTTTGATTGTATTTCTGATGGATGGTAAAATATTAAAGGTTTTCCACAAGCTACTGAGGGACCAGCGGTGAGCCGCTTTCAGCCAATCAGAGTCCCTGACATGCCAGGCAGTCCAGTTATTTACTCAAGTCAGTGGTTTGTTCGTCTCAACAGGGAATTTGTTAAACTATCAATATGGTGCAAAGTCTAAAATCGTGTTTGTCAGAGGGATTGAGTTTAAAGGTTTCTCTTTGACCTTTAAGGGTGTGAGCATGTGTTATAGTGTAATGTTGTGTGTATGTATGTTCCTTAAGTTCTCTTGATGCTGGTAGGCTGAAGTGGGACTGCAGCCACTGGTAGATTGTCTTGTGAGATGTACTGGAGAAAAGCGTGAGGTGTGCAGAGAAGGTGATGTTGAACGATGGTGTAGAACTGTAGTGAGATGGAGAGTGATCGGTTGGAAGGGTACAGCACTGTCAAAGTAAGACCCCAAAATCTGGTTAATGAAGCTTTCAGAGAAGTGGAGATTGTCTATTTGTTAGTGACATTCTAGCTGAAGGAGAGTTTAGTGATGTTTGAACTTAACCTGTTATTCTACAAACAGAAACACTTTATGAAGCACATGCATGCAGTATGATCTGCCGGAGGAGCAATTACACTGAAAACCAAAAGCACACAAAACACAATGCCAGAAATGTGAATCTCACCAAAAAGTCACATTTCACCCCAAAATCAAGGAAAGGAAAAGTCTTTGTTAGAAGTATTTGCATTGTGATGTATAACATTAAATTATTATTTTCATTATTCAAAATGATTATATAAAATTACTGTGTTGTATGTGATATGCTGTAAAATGACTGTGATACAACTGTAATTCTTATTTAAATTAACTAGTACAACAAAAAGCAGGATGTCTTACATCTTTGATTTGTCTGCATGATGTTAAAGACAACTGAGTGGAAAAATGTGCTGTATTATCATAAGAATAACATCACAAAGCAAAATTTAACAAAGGCTTTGTTTTCTTCTGCATGTAATTTCTCATCATTTTGGGATGAAATCAAACCTTCATGTTTTCAGGAAAAGTGAGTTTCACCTAAAAATATACTGCAAAACCAAACCCAAAGCTCAGAAGAAACCCTTGTGTGCAGGGCTGACTGTATATGTGGACACACAGGCACTCAGATTGATGGTGGTGGTAAACAGGCCAGTGAAGGTGCGCTTTAACCTTTGTGAGTTCATCTATACAGGCTGTTACTGGCCTTTCATTCAGAGTTTGAAGCTTGACATTAAAGTTTCAGCCCAAAACAACAATCACGTGTGCTTGACCCTTCCATTCACTGCAAACAAATCACTTTCTACATCAGTATTTCTGTCTTGTTTTCACATAACATCTACACATCACATTTGCTCTGTCAGTTGCTTTTGGAGAAGATGCCGTCAGTTGTTTTATATCCCATTCGCAATTTGAATAAAAAAGCATTAATCTGACAAAACTTTGTGAAGTTAACTTCACAAAGTTAACTTTGAAAAGTCAGTTTACCAAAAGGATATAAAAACAATTGAAGATACATAGTTTTGCTTAAATGAAGCTTGTTTTAAGGATGTTCAAATACTTGAATTGAAAACAAGACGACGGTACTGATTAAGAAAATAATTTCTTGGCAGTGTTACTGTCGTAAGAGCAGAAGCCAGGTTTTCTGTGATGTGTTATGAGTATTCTGTACTCTCATGTGTGCTTGTTGTTCTGTTGCTATGCTCAAGCTATGAAGAGATGTTTTCTGTGAGTCTGTGTGTGTGTGTGTGTGTGTGAAGCCAGTGTGGTTATCAAAGTGGAGCGTTAATTTCAGAAACAAGTAGCTTGACTCCAAATTGCAAGTCTGAAGCATCTGTTATCTCTTAATGTTGATCATGTCAATAGTGCACGTTTAGGTGATTTAAACACTGTTAGTGTTACAATGTTGTTCGACTGTTTTAATCTCAGTCTATTGCTTGTCATCAGGTAAACGGAGAGGATATTTAGCTCATGCTGTGCTGGAAGGTGTCACCAGTTTCAGAAGATCCAGCCCAGAAAGGTTGGGGCTGGATGAATGAGAAGGGTCCTGTTAAGTGTGTCTATCCAATCACACACGTGGTGACCCTGGGCGTTTCCACAGACAGAGCCAATCAATGTGGAGCACATGATTAAAATATTTAGGTGACATTTCATGTCCCTTTTGATCATTTCAGCTGAATGCGCAATGTACAATCTCTCCAAATTAGTTCGGACAGAGAAGAAACAAACTTCTCTCCCCATGGCAAATAATGGATGAATGTATGAACAAACTGAAGACGGTAAGGGGATTCGTCAACACACCGGTTGCCTTGGCAAACTTGTGAAGACGATGGTTAGTTGTTCTTTTGGATGGTTTTCCGTCAGGTCATCAGTGTAGTGGGCTTTCCAGACCACAAAGGTCATGCTGAAGTCTTCCAGATCCTCGTGTCAGAGTATTTCGGGAAATTAGTATTTGTGCATGTTTGTGTGTGTGTGAGAGACTTCAGAGGAGCATGTGAGAGAGGGCGTGTGACTCCTTTTCCAGTTTTCATTGTGGATTTTGTGTCTGTGTTTCATGACAAAGTCTTGTCAAAGGAACCATGACTGCAAGACAGAAAATAAAGAAACTCTTAAAGAAACAGCTTATTCAAAAATTAATGTTTTATCCTCATGTCGTTTAACACTTGTATGACTTTATTTCTTAATTTGAAAATGTTGGTTTGTTTTTTTACACAAAGTTATCACATTCAGACGGTATATAGTGCATGAGCTTAGCACAACCCAATTTATTTTTATTATATAGAAAACAGAAACATTAACATTCTGTTTGACCTTCTTTCATTGAACACAAAAAAAGTAATACAGGTCTGAATTTACATGAGGATAAACAATGGCAAAATTAATTAATTTAGGGTGAATTTTACATTAAAATGTCCATCAGTTTATATCACAGAATTCAGCAGTAACACTGAGACAATTCACAGAATAACCACTAGAGTACAGTGGACACAATATTAAACACACCACACACCACACACACACCACACACACACACACACACAACACACACACACACCACACACACTCACACACACACTCACACACACCACACACACACACACACACCACACACCACACACACACCACACACACACACACACACACACACACACACAGCCTGTAATATTTCTCATTTACAGAGTTGCTTTCACTGGCAAAATGAACGATTCAACAAACTTAACATTTACCTCTGCTGTCAAAGTTCTGCTTTAATGGTTTCTGAGTAGCAAAACATAATTTGAGAGGTTCTGACTTACTTGAACTTACTTGCTAGAAGTTGAACTTCTACAATGTTTGTAGAACATTACAAGCATTACCTCGCTTTCTCTCTCTCTCTGCTTTACTCTTGCTTTCTCTCTCTCTCTGCTTTACTCTTGCTTTCTCTCTCTCTCTGCTTTACTCTTGCTTTCTCACTCTTGCTTTCTCACTGTTATTCTTGCCAGTGGTGTCCATCCTTTCTCTTAAGTTCCCTCCTGTTGAAGTTCATGTTCAACTGCCTAT
>JAZGTK010011491.1:0-15572 GCA_036877625.1 Ambastaia sidthimunki | reverse complement strand
GATCTGAGTCACATCAGTGTTATGATACACTGAAATAAACTGCACAATAACAACATGAACATGCAGCTGTAGCCTCCAAATGCTGCAACTAAGTAAAAGACTTTAGAAGAATCAGGCCAGATGCAAACAGCAGGTCTGATATCAAGTGCTCACCGTTCTATAACAGCAAATGAAAATGAAAAAAGATCAGACTGCATCAAACTCCTGTGATCTAATGTGATTTAACATAATCTAATGTGATCTAACATAATTTAATGTAATCTAATGTGATCTAATGTGATCTAACATAATTTAATGTGATTTAACATAATCTAATGTGATCTAACATAATTTAATGTGATCTAACATAATTTAATGTGATCTAATGTGATCTAACATAATCTAATGTGATCTAACATAATTTAATGTGATCTAATGTGATCTAACATAATCTAATGTGATCTAACATAATTTAATGTGATCTAATGTAATCTAATGT
Organism: Ambastaia sidthimunki; assembly: GCA_036877625.1. NCBI lineage: Eukaryota > Metazoa > Chordata > Actinopteri > Cypriniformes > Botiidae > Ambastaia > Ambastaia sidthimunki. Next base: position 15,094 of record JAZGTK010011491.1, on the reverse strand, counting down.
GATCTAATGTGATCTAATGTGATCTAATGCTCAGCCAAGAGAAACAGTCATAAAACAAGAGACTCGACATTCAAGATTTAAAAAAAAGAGGAAGGGGTGAAAAGAGGACAGGAAAGATCTAAAAATAAACAAAGGGATAAATAGGGAACATAAAGGAGACCAGGGAAAGTTTGGGAATATTTAATCTTGCAGTCAAGAGGAAAATTATTAATAAATACCCCCCTTGTTTTAGCTGTGAAGAAAATAAGTAACACATTTCTTGATCATAAGCAGTTTTCTGTCTTTCAGTAAAACTTGCTTTCTGTATGAAGAAATATCTTTGGGTGTTTGGCTAGTTCTCGCATGATTTAAAACAGAGACAGGAATGACAGTGTGAAGACAGTGATTTTTCTGCTAAAAAAAGATCAGCATATCAGCCTCAGTCAGCCTGGTTTTCCAGCTAAGTTTTAGCACCAGTTAGACCAGCACCAACACTACATAAACCAGCTTGAAACATTGAATTGATTCGTTCTGGTTTAGGCTAAGCTGTTCAGAAGGGTTAAGTGGCCACTGACCTCGAATCCCAAATCAACCACTATCATACATTTCCAAAGTGTTTAAATCTCTTTCCTTCAATGAGCATTCAGGAGTTTAGAAAAAAGGCTGAGACATTCCTCAATGTGAGACAGGACATGAACTTGGGAAGCTTGGAAAAGATTAAATAAAACATGGTGATGTGTGCTCAGTGGGATGGGATTTTTATCCAAAAACAAAGGATGGTATGCTGGCAGCTTATCAAAGATCTTACAGCTGTAGGACGTCAGCCGCAGCAGGACTTATAAGACTCATAAACATCACCTCCTGTAAACTGCATCACTCCCCTGGCACACCCCATTAGCTAAGAAACAGCAGACAATGGCAGCTGTAAGAGTCCTGGCAGATTCCTGTTCTGCTGACGTTGATTATAGAAGAGTGATGATGCCGCTTTAATCTGAGGTATCATCCAAACACGGTTTATCATCCACCATTATTATTTTATGCATCTGTAAAGACTGAAAGGCAGAGACAGTGTAGATAACATTATGACAAGATTATTCCCATTAGCACCTGTTTGTCTGTTATTCCAAACAGATTGCACTGTTAAACAACACAGCAGGGCTATTTCCTTCCCACTGAAGGCTGTCTTCACCATTACTGAACACAGAACTGTTAAAATGTCTAACATTTAAACTTGACATCAATCTATACTGGCAGCAGTGAAGAATCTAAACCCACCAACTGAAACTGTTGACTTGACACTTACTAACCAATAACACACACATGCAGATCTGGCCTAAAACTCAATCTCCCATCAGTGGTAGCCCACTAAAATTTCCTCACAGAATCTGTGGCCTGTGAGACATCCAATAAGTGAATAAAAAAAAACATGTTGTGTGAGGTTTGAGAAAACAGGCATTCTGAAGCACACCAAAAAACACAAAATACAGAGAGAAGCAACTAACAGAGTTATTGTACAGGACTTTTCTCTTCTTATGATCGATATCCCAATAAACAAACGTGTGCTTCCAACTGAAAAAACAACAGAGATATACAGTAAAAATATTCAGGTAGAGGTGCAAAATATCAGAGCAGGAGCACAGATGCCTGTAAACCCTCTCGAGCAAATACTGTGTGTTTAAAAGCTCTTGAAAAGACTTGTGTTCTCACCACAGCTGAAATCTGGAGGGACACAATTAAATGCAGCGATTCAGTGATTCAAAACACATTTACGGGCAGCACACCTCTGTTGTGCCCACAGTAATGCCTCCTGCTTTATCTTACAAACTATCTGCTCTGGTCTGTTTAGCAACAATGCTTCTATCTGAAACGTGATCAAGCAACTCCCACTTCATCTCTCTCACTTCAGCTCTGATATCACACATCAACATGCCAGCTCTCGTCAGAAACTCTGTCTTGTGTAAATCCTGCTTATTTCCAAATGCAATCTCACTCCTGCCCAAAGCTGCATTCTTCAGAGAGCCACTGTCACCCTTCACTTCTCATCAGACCCCAGCGGGAGAAGATGCTCTGTTTCATACTCATGATTCCCAAATGTGCTCTTACGTGTGAAGAGTATGATTCTCTGTGTAAGGGAAAATCATTAGCTGTATGAGAATTGTATTGAATGTTTTCTTCCACGGTGAACGCGACACCATCGGTTAAGCGTGTAAATACTCAGCGCGCGCGACAGACGCGCACCGGCCGTGCCGCAGGCGCGCGCTGTAACCGGAGACGCGCTTCATCTACATCTGAACTTTCCACAGTCAGACATTGACTTTGGAGTCAGTGTACATGTATGTAGTATGCGGTGTTTCAGAACAAGCATGCATGCTTTAGTTGTGCCTGACTGTCTTAGTTTGCGAACATATCGCGTGAGATATAACGCGGTGTGCATTACATGGGCACCTTTATATGAACTATTAAGCATACATTTGTAATGCATTATATAGAAATATTACAACATTTCCTGATTGAAAATCACAGAGCGTGTACAGAAACCTACCGGCCAGGCGAACTGAAAGGGTATAACAACAGTCCCCGGGTCACTGGCTTTGTTAGGGTTTCCTTTGATTCCTTTAAACTGAAAAGTATTCCCTCCGACCACACTCGAGCTCCCGGTGCCGTATGTGCAGGATCCGGACGTGGTGACCGTCAGCTGGTATTCCTTCAGACACACTCTGAGGTACGTGTCACATTCATCCCGGTCGCACCGACCGTCCCGTGCGCTCCGTGCGCCGTCGCAACAGTTTCCATTGGCGAGCTCCCCCCTGTCATTCTGCACGCGGATCAGCTGCAGCTCCAAATAACCCGACGAGTGGCAAACCTACAAACAACATCAGCAGAAGATCAATATGACCTGCGCTATTACTAATAACTGCAGTTACAGTACAGCTACAGTGACGTACAAACTGTGAAGCTGAAGTTAGTTGATCAAGTAATTTGCCCTGAAATGTTCTTTTCACGCAAAAACAGCGCAACGTTATGCAATACCCGTTATATGCGCAAAACAGAAGATACAGCACAAAATACACTGTATTCACTTCAGTTTAAGTGTTTAAAGAGGTTTGCGATTACACGTGTATTGCAGACGGATACAATAACGTTGGAATTTAATGTGGATAAATTGAATAGCGCAATAATGAAATAAACTCATTGAAACTCATGCATAACGTTTTAAAGTAGATGCGTTACAGTGCGCACGGATGGGATTTCCTGCGCTTTACACAGACTTCAAATCACATGACAGCAGAATAATTATATTACAGCAGGAATCCAAACAGTTCAGGTTAGTTGAAAGTAAAGCGGCTGTTTCATCTCTGAACGTTTACAGTCAGTCAAGTCAAAAGTGGACAGTGGTGTAAAATAAAGTTTAAGTTTAACTCACCTCCGTCCAAAGCGTCACAATGAAGAACACTATCGAGAAATAACCTCCGAAATAGTTATGCATGACTCCTATAAACCTAATACGACATGGTTAAAAAAGAAAACACATTTAAACAGCGTTATCCACAAAATGCAGCCATTGACCGTGAATGGTGTCTTTACAGGATCTGAAGAATGAAGATCTGCCGCTCTCACTGCATCACCAGCGTCTGAACGCGCTTGATTGACAGCTCAGTAAACCATTCACGAGTCATTAATAGCTGCACAACCTCTGAAAGAACCAACCGGACGACAGAGGGCGGGGCTTCACTTTATAAATTGTACATCTGACCGGATTATTCACTTACTTTACACTCATTAAGCGAAGATTGAAAATGTTGTTGAAGTTTGAGGCGAATTCTGTTACCATTTCAAAATTGTAATCGTTTTGCACGAGATACACTTTTCCTTTCTATAACGTGTCATTTGAATGGTTATATAAGCAGTAAGTGTGTTGGTTGTCAGTCTGTAAACGATATATAATACTTTTTGATAATTATAACTAAGGTTTTTGAGGGCTTTTTTTGTCTTGTACTCTTTTACAATCCAAATCCAGTCATATTACCCCACGGGGGGATGTTTCTGGGGAAAAGACACAGAGCGCCCTCTAGTGATCTGATAAAAAACTGCCCCTCTCCTCTCATCTGCATCTGCATGTTACCCTCCAGCCTGATCTGTTCCTCATTCATTAATGCATTTAATCATATTAACACCAAACTTCAGATGAGCCATAAACATCTCTGATCTCTGTGTGTGTGTGTGTGTGTGTGTGCATTCTCAGTCACATCACTCTGATCTCATGAAATCATTATTGGGAATGTTGGCATGGGAATGTTTGCATGAAGAACGTTTTTGCAAAATGTTTCCCACCCGAAAGGCGTGAATTGAAATGTTTCTGGCAGTAAAGACTGAACGGAGCTGTATCAGAAATCTGCTTTACAGTATCATATCCTGCTTTTAGTTAATCAATGTCTATCTCTGGTTCTTTAGGAAACGGGCGGCACTGTACTGCTAATCTTGCCATCAGACTCCATCCTGCGTTCCTCATAGCCAGAATAAAGACAGGAAGTCGCCTCAAGTGCGGCATGCAGAAGAATTAGCGGTAACAATGTTCACGACACCTGCGTTCTGCTCACATCACTGAACATGATTCATAGAGGTTTTGTTTTCCAGTCAATGCACATGAGATCACTTCTATAGAGTGTATCACTGTTTTAAAATGATGCCATTTGTTGCCCTTGTCATCATCATTGTTGCTGTATTGTAGAGGTTTCTGTCTGCAGTCCAAACTCTTTTTATTGAAATTTTGGAACAAACATCTATTTTTTGAGAATTCATATTGTCTGTGTTTTGCATGAAAAACATGCTTGTCTTAAAAACGTCACTTGCTTTAATATGTTGTGCAATTACATTTAAATACATTTTAATTATATGATTTTTAAGTAAATGTACATGCCTTCACTCTCTCTTCATCTTATCTTTCCTTCCTCTTGAGGAGAGAGAGAGAGAAACATGTTTAATCAGCAGAAGTGCTAGAGGTGTGAGACTCTGTGTCTCAGGTTTTAATGTCAGTGATGAAGTGTGAGAGTGCTTAACCTTTGACCTCAAGCCAGACTTCTATTACAACTAATGCAGATTCTCTCTGAGTGTGTGTGCACTGATGGAGTGAGGCCTGTATCTGTCATCTTCAGTGGAGACCTGAAGCTCCCCCTGTTCTGACTGATCTGTGGAAAAATAAGTCTTTCTTAAAAGAAACGTATTCCTCTTTCTTAAGGAATAGGCTCATGCTGTCTTGAAAAATGCAAGATAAATCTTAAATAGCAGACAGTCCACCTGTCAAAAACAGTTTTGCCACCTGACTCACCCCATTGGTTGAGCCAATGTCATGTCCAACCCACTGGACGGCTCATGTGTCTCTTGTGCCACAAACATGGCATGCTTCAACTTTAAAGATAAAATCTTAAAATAATGATGAACTAAAACGCCTGAGACTGTAAACTGCTGTTAATTAAGCATTGTGACCCCATTACCTGTAGCAGCCTGCGGTTCTGATCCAGGCTTCAGGGATACAGGCCAGGCAGCATGTAGGACTGTGGCCCACGAGGATTAACCTCAGGCGGGTATGTGCGTGCCGAGCAGTGGGTGGGTGTGTAGAATGGAGCTGTTATCAGCGCAGTCAGCTGTGCTGATCATTCATTGCATTAGTTTGCTGTAAGAGAGGGAGGGGCGCGCACACACACACACAATGAGACATTGTGTTTCTTATACACAGTGCTGAATAGAAGGAGATAGGCAGGGCTGGTTGTGTAAGGATTATGTATTTCTCTTGTGTATGACTCTGACCTTTAGCACTCAGAATATACTCTGGTGTGAGTCTGGGGGAAAATAATAGTTAAATATTGATATTTACACTATAAAATGTTTTATACCAAATTAAGTTCTAGTTCAGTTTTGCTTTGTACTTTCATTTATTACCTGCTGTTTAAACATGTTTTCTTCTGTTGCTAAGGCATGTTAAGACTCATTTGTAATGACTTCTTGCATGCTCAACACTCCTCTGTGTTCTTGTGTTTTTTCAGGTAGGAACAGGGAACTGCTGGAAATGTTCTTGGGCAGGAGAAATCCTGTGCCATTGTGTTTCACACATACAGGCAGCTTTCTTCATGAGGTAACACTTCCTGTGAGAGAGAGAGAGAGAGAGGGCAGAGCTGTCTGTCAAAGGTGTTGCATGGTGCGTGGGATTCAGGGGGAATTCCACAGATATTCCAGTTAGTTCCAAACACTTTACAGCTCAGTATAGCGGATCAGAGATGGCATGCAACATGGACATGTCCCTCCACTTCTTTCTCTATAAATCTCTACCTGCTCTATCTCATGTCCAATCACATTCCTGGCTATTGCATGAATGATGCTAATTTCTGAACCCTCATGATCTCTGAGGGCAAAGCTTTATATCTGGGGCAATAATCCTTTCATGTTCAGAGTTCTGGCATTAATTTCTAAAGAAATGTAGGCGGAAAAAATGGGAGATGAGGAAAGTTTGGCCTCTACATGTCAAGGAGACACAAACACAGATTAGCACACACACACTGCGCTAATGCCAAAAGTAATGCCTGGGCAGATCTTACCAATGAAACAGAACAAAAGAGGAAAAATCAACAAAAAAATCAACGCTCTTACCCTCATTTACTGCAAGCACAGAACACTCCTGAGATCCATCACAGATCCAGGTTCTGGAACTGGTTTTACATGGAGTTAACTTTGTTGACAGTTAAAAGTTTAAAGAGCTTGATCTGTTTGTCTTGGGTTCTTGACGCCTCAGATCTTTGACTCTCCCCAGTTTCACGGTGGTTTGTATTTCAGTAGCTTCTGGAAACATCTTGTCTCTTGGTAGATAAACATGTCTGTGGGTGATTGATTACATTCTAATTGTCCCAAATAAATTCACAATAGCTCAGTGACTTCATTCCAAGAGATGTTCACAATCATGATGTCATGACATTTGACTTTTCAATGGGTTTAGGGTTAAGAGGTACAGAGGGTTAGGGGAAGGTTAAGGTTAGGAGAAGGTTAACCTCAGGTACAGGAGTTGTTTAGTGTAGTTGTAATTTTCTGTGTTTTACACTATATAGTATATGCTATTATTTTATATGTGACCTTTTGTATTCATAATTTTCCAACTGTAACACCTCAAACTGTCACAATTAACACATTTCACAGTACAATGCTGCAGTACAGCTATTCTATTCTGTTCTATTCATGCCCCGTGATATATTCTTTATTATTTTCAAGGGCTCTCAGCACATTACAGGCACCAGATCTGCAGACTGTAAGTTTATTTGTCTTTATTTAGGGTGTTAGATAACAAGTCCACACGCAGGACGAGTGGATGATGGTGATTGAACCTTTAGCTGAGCTAGACAGCATGTCTCCACACTGCATCAAACACACACAACAGTGAAACTATCTTTTATTAAATACAGGAGATAACATACACAGCGTCTGGAAGCTCAGAGATCTGTAGCTACTGCAATAATACAGCAGCTGTTTTGACTTCACAATGTGAGTGTTTGTGTCTGCACGTCAGTATATGGATTAAGTTAAGAGTGTGTGTGAGCAGAAACGTGTCTTTTAAGAAGGATTTTAAATCGTCTGACTCCAAAACGCAGTATTATGGTCAGAAGCCAATTATTACCTGACCACATAATAATACAGTGTTAAACAGTAAATCACAGCCTTTACAATAAATCATTTCATGATTTCAGCAGGAGTATGTCACATTGCACGCACTCTGAAAAAAATGTTCATATAAAATACTTACCACAAAAGATAACAGTGGTTTCTGTTCTTTAACGTACATTTCTGAAGTTACAAAAACAGAGACGTTTAAAACAAGCATTTAAAAGTTGCCAAGAATGCAAATATGTTATTAATGGCAAGAAATATCATATGTTCTTATACTGTTTCCCCTGTTATTGTACGTTCAACTTTAAACTTTTCTGTGTTGACAGAACAGACAGACATGTGAAGATATATTTTCTATTCTGGCTACACAGATCTGTGTTTCATATCTGTTACATACATCTGCCCTACTGGAATTAATTAAGAAAATCTGTACTAATCAGTCCTTAATTTCCCTTCTTCATGCAGTGTTTATCTGCAGTTTAACTGGCTCTTAACAACGTTTCTCATTTATCCTTCAGGATTTAATCACCACTGGGTCTCAAGAAATTGACATTTATGCAGATTTCTACAACTCAGGCTTCTGGAACAGTGACAAAAACTCACAAAGAGTGATAATCTTTAAAACGGTGCAATAATATAATTGTTAAAAGACATGGATTGATTTAAATATTCTTATAAAGAGGAGAAAAATTATAAGCGATTGCATAATATTTCCAGCAGATGTCGCTCGCCACAAACAAAATCCGATCCAAAGCGGTACGTGATTCTCTCTTACGTTCCTCTAATGCTGCTGTGCTTTGTGTGTGTGGCACTATATTAAATGTTAAAAATGATCTTCACCAATATAGCAAAACATATACATACACAAGACCAAAACTAACTGTAAACTGTGAGGGTTAGGTTTAGGGACTGGGTATAATATCATTAAATTAGTATAAAAAAGTGTTTCTCACTATAGTGTTCAATCACAAAGAGACTGTTTTATGAGACCCTTGCTGACCTCTGACACATTTATTACCAATATATAAAATGTTATTATCAATAATGTTGCTGCAAATCCAGTAATGTTGTTGGTCAAAAACATTAACACAATTAAAATGTATCCTTTAAAAATGCATGAAAAATAAATTCATATTAGACTGATTACAGTATGACGTGAATGGCAATAGTGTGAACAGTGTGTATATAGTTTTAAGAACATGATTACAATGACACTTTTTGTAGAAACTTGGAAGCTAATTTATTGTTTGTGTACAATTAATAGCAACACAATATTAATACAAGCACGTTTCCGCTTGTGTACGTTACAATATCTAATCAAAATATTGTTTTTTAATTGCACAGTTAATAACAGTTGTCTTGTCTGTGTGTTTAAAAGGCATCTGACCATCACACACCGTGAAGTGTTTTATTTGTATCTGTCAATCACACACAACGCGACTCTCACAACAACGCAAAGTGTACGTCAGCACGTTACGTTGAGTCCCGCCCATATTCATCCTATTGGCCAGTGAGCGCTACCTGATTTGTCCACAAACAACGCGATTGGTCGCAGTGGGAAACCTGTCCATCGCCCCGTTTCCCTTTCTTGGGTACCGCGACAAATCAGAGCGCTCCCTATTGGCCAATAATCATACCAATCAAAATGACAGCCGACACACGCGGTTCTTATTGGCTCATCCGCCTGCCAGTCATACCTGTCTCGGTCAATCACTGCGCGAGTCTGTGCGTCTGCGCGGAGGCGGGTCTTCCACTGAGCCTTTTATTTATTTCTTTGTTAGCAGGCGGATAAAATAAGCGCAGCGGTGATTAATGAGGCAGCGCCAATGTTTCCCGTCCGAATAAGCCCGAACCCCGGACCAGACTGCTGAAGCTGTTGAAAAGCCCGATTTCAGGGGGCGAGGATGAAGCGGCGCAATGCGGACTGCAGCAAGCTCCGACGGCCCTTAAAACGGAACCGAATCACCGAGGGGATCTACGGCAGGTGAGACCCAGAGCCTCCGCCGGAGCCGCTGTCATGCCCGAGCTGAACCAGAGCTCCGGTCCGCGTCTGTCTGTTGTGTGAGGTCTCTGTAACTCAGCTGTTTGAGATTAACTAGTGTCAGCGGGGCTGGTTAGCGGCAGACGGCAGGAATGAATCAGCTGCTGTAGGCCGCGAGGATTCAGCGAGCCGCGGCGAGATCTCGTACCGACAGCAGCTGTCAGTCATCAGCGTGACTGACGTGACAGCACCGCGAGTCTGTCAGAGAGATTTCACTTCACCAAAATAAGCGTCTGATCGCGTATGTAAACACATAGCGTGAGGTTTATTCAAATAACGATGCTGTTTAAACTGATCACACATGACTAAAGTTTGTTATATTAGCGCAGATCTGGGGCGACTGTTTGACGTTAAGCAGTTTAATGTTTATACTCAATAACTGACAGAGAACTGCTACAGAATTTGCCTTTGCTATAAGGTCTGTTTATATGTTAAAATGAGCAGCGTCATAACAGACTTTAACTGTGTTAGTTATGTAGTGCTGGTCATTATATCCACATATTTCATATGTAGGTTTTTGCATTAAAATGATTGTCAGTTGTTGATTTGTGGTGTGTTTGTGAGTTTATATGTGACATCAGTGTGTTGTAAGGTTTGTGTTGTTGTGTAAGATCACCGGTTGAGCACTACAGGACAGATGGATGCTCACCTCTCTGTTTCAGGCCGAATAAAGCAACAGTATGAATGCTCAGAAACTGGTGAAAACAGCCTCCAGGTTACTTGGTTTAAACATGTTCCTGCTGTTTATAAAGCGTCTGGTTTTTCCAATAAAGATTTCAGTTCTTCTTTCTTAGTGAGTTGAAGCAACATTAATGTGAGTGTAGCTGGTGTTTCTGTAAACCACAGAGAAAGACTGAGGGAGGTGAATAAATGTGACAAAAGCAGCAGAAGTTGATAACAGCCACAGAGTGAAATCAGTTGAAATAATCGAGGGATGTTTCTGCAAATGATTCAGTTGTGCCATTAAAGACGTCAGATTTCAGTGATTCTGAGACTCTTCTGCTGTCAGCATCTTATTCTGCTTGACTCTCAGTTCTTTAATTCACTTTCAGTTTTCTGATGTGTAACATCAGTAGCACATGTTAGTGTCTCATGTTTGTTGTTTTTTCAGTGAGTAGGAACTGAGTGACATCAGCCCAGTCCAGTGACTGTGTTTTATGCTTTTGTGTTAACACACAATCATGCGTGTCATCACAACGCTATTAATAGTGTCTTCAGCACCTGTCGGAGCTGCTGTACACCTGTGCTGGAAAACACTGAGCTTTTGGGATGGATAAAGTTAAACAGATAAGCTGCCATCTGCACTCTTGTTACAAAACAAAAGGCTGGAGAGTTGTTTTTGTGTTGTTTGTAAGTGTTCTTCACTTCTCATCCACGTGGAGTTTTCTCAGAGTTTTTCTTTGATTAAATTAGACTCTGAATTAATGATTGTGATATTTCAGTGTTTTTCATGTGTTTGTTATTTTAGAGTTCATGAGATGGATGAATGATGGAACAGTGGGTTGTAATGTCTGTGTGTGTTCTCAGCACCTTCCTGTATCTGAAGTTTCTGGTGGTCTGGGCGCTGGTGCTGCTGGCAGACTTTGTTCTGGAGTTTCGATTCGAGTATCTCTGGCCCTTCTGGCTCTTCATACGGAGTGTTTACGATTCTTTCAGATATCAGGGGCTGGTGAGTGTGACAGAAATGCTGTTCTCACACACACTGACACCCAAAAATTATTCTCATCATAAACTTCCCCTTATCATTCCAACTGTTCTTATTAGATTATAAGTTCAGTGTTTGAGCTAAAGTTCATGATGACTTTATAATGAAAGTATAAAGTAAGTACATTTCATATCACTTGTGTGCTGTATTTAAAGTCATCTTAGTATTTTGTGTTGGGAACAGACCAAAATTTGGCCTTACAAAACTTAGAATAAAGAGCAAAATATTTGTGTTCATTTTCTCCCACCCGTGTGCGCATTCATGTTCATTGTATGTAAAACGCAGTGTTAGTGTTAGCAGTGTTAACACCTGAATGTGTGTGTCATGAACAGTCATGAGGGTTTAGAACAACACAAGGCTGAGTAAGTGATGACAGACTTCATTTTACAGTGACTTATAGACTATAATTAGTTCTTACAGATTGATTAAATATAACACAAGATAGGACAAACACAATTTACTTTGAATTTTGCATTAAAAAACACTGAAAACACAATTTGAAGCAGAACATGTCAGAGAAGGATTAATCATGAAGTGAAATGTCAGCTGTGATGGGTTAAACACTGACTCTGTGTGTTTCAGGCGTTCTCAGTGTTCTTTGTGTGTGTGGCGTTCACGTCAGATATTATATGTCTGCTCTTCATCCCGGTGCAGTGGCTGTTCTTCGCAGCCAGCACATACGTGTGGGTGCAGTACGTGTGGCACACAGGTAAGAGCGACACGCGTTCACAACACGCTTTCATCCTGCTGTCAGGAGCTCTATTACACAAATGATAAGTCACACTATCTGAAAGTTTCAGGTTGCAATGTTCCATTAATCTGGGCTTAGATCTGTAGTTGTACAGCACTTCTGCATCAGCAGAGCTCTGGAGAGGGTCAGTCTCGCTGTGGTGAGATGTTTTCTCTCAGACTGTGAGCCTGCAGCTGTACGTGAGGTTATTTCTGCCCCTGTGACAGAACAGCTCTGGATGTCGATGTCAACAAAAGGATTTGCTTCATGACTCATTCACTGTTTTATTCAGAGCTGAAGAACATGTCCAGATCACATTGTACCACAAACTCAATCTTTTTTTAAAACCATCAAGATTTAGTTGTTTTAAAAACTGTCAGCTGAAATGATGTGAACAATCTTTAATTGTCATTCTCTCGTCTCTACAGAAAGAGGGGTCTGCCTCCCCACTGTGTCACTATGGATACTTTTTGTTTATATTGAAGCAGCTATCAGATTTAAAGATTTGAAACACTTCCACATGGACTTGTGTCGTCCGTTCGCAGCTCACTGGTACGTCTGTTCCCACAATCCCCCTGTCCACTGACAAATCAAACGCTGATGTTGATTGTAAATGCATTTCTGCACGATCTGCCCAGTTTCCACTAAAAGCATTTATGTAGTGTGTTGTTTGAAAGCTCTGTATGCGTGTGTCAATAGTAAGAGATGTGGGAAGGGCTTAAAATGTGTTAGTCATGTTCTTATTGCTGTGTGTGAACATGCGTGACTAATAAACCTGCTTCATTGCTGTGACCATCTGAAATCTGATCAGAGGACACAAACATCTTTTGGAACTCAAGCCCATCATGTTTACTGCTGTTTAGCTCATTTACCCACCGAATTCCCTCACGGTTGCTTCTCAAATAGGTTTTGTGAATTTGAAGCCAGCACGGTTTTAAAATTGATCCCATTCACATTCATTTAAATGCATGTTTTTGGTCTTGTTGTGCTTTACTTATTTGGGCTCATTATTCTAAAGATCAAAGTGCTAATCATCTCCTCTCTCTCTCTCTCTCTCGCTCTCGCTCTCTCTCTCGCTGTTCTCTCTCTCTCTTTCTCTCTCGCTCTCGCTCTCTCTCTCGCTGTTCTCTCTCTCTCTTTCTCTCTCGTGTGCAGTATCGGGTATCCGGTGGTGACGCTTGGCTTTGGTTTTAAGAGTTATGTCAGTTATAAGATGCGTCTGCGGAAGCAGAAGGAAGTTCAGAAAGAGAACGAGTTTTACATGCAGCTTCTGCAGCAGGCTCTACCTCCAGAACAACAGCTCATACAGAGACAGGAGAGGGAGGCAGAGGAAGGTGAGGATGAAGATGCTACATAACAGCACAGTTTGTCATCTCAGTTGTTGAAAATCACCAGCTCTCGTTCAGAATGAATGATTCCAGTTTGCTGTGAGTAGATGATGAGAAGTTTATTTTTTGCTAAACTCTCTTTCTCTTTCATAAACGGCAGCATCTAAAGGTCTAAATGACGTCGACTCTACAGCTGTGGCTCAGAACGGCTCAGCCGGTGGAAAAAAACCATCATCAAACAGTTTACCAGAGCTGGAATACAGAGAGAAAGAACGAGGAAAGAATGAGCCTAAAAAACAACAGCCCAACCAGAACCATCATCATCACAGCTGCAGCAGCATCTTACCGTCTGTGGACAGTAAAGCTCAGGAGATGGAGTACATGGAGAACCATGTCAAGAGACTGAGCAGTTCAGATCTGCTGGACAGCACTGAGAACCTGCTGAGAGAGGAACACTCTTCTTCATCCTCATCTTCATCATCCTCCAACTCCAACAAAAACACCAGCGGAGGGAGCTCCTCCCCCCGAGGGCACGGGACAGCCAATGGCAGCGTGCCATCGTCCTCCAGTAAAGGGGACAGGAAACAGAAGTGTGGAGGAGGGAAGAACTCAGCGTCTCACAGAGATCCTGTGGAGAACTGCATTCCCAACAACCAGCTGAGCAAACCTGAAGCCCTGGTCAGGTTAGATCCACACATCACGACTCTTCAAAACAGCTGTGTGTCTAAAACAACACATATAATGCCATCTTTTGCCTCCTAATCACTTAAGGTTTGACCCACATTGTGGACACTTACCTGTAACAACAAAGTCAGACCTCTTTTAGTTGAACCAAATGTGAAAGATAAACCCAGAACGTCTTATCTGGATTTATGATTAGTATGAATAGAAACTAGAGTAAAAAGTAGAGTCTGTGTGTTATTATTATTATTATTATTATTATTATTATTATATTGGATCCAGATTATAAAGATAAAGGAAGATGCTGTGTGTGTGTGTGTGTGTGTGTGTGTCAGGCTGGAGCAGGACATTAAGAAGCTGAAGGCAGACCTGCAGGCGAGCAGACAGACTGAACAGGATCTGCGCAGTCAGCTGGGCTCTCTGACGAGCTCTGAACGCAGCATTCGCTCTGAGCTCGGACAGCTGCGACAGGAGAACGAACTGCTTCAAAATAAGTGAGACCCCCACCTTTACTGCATCATAGAGTTCAGAACAGGCAGAGAATCGCAGCTGTGTCAATGCAAACTCTGTGTGTGTCTGCGCAGACTTCATAACGCAGTGCAGGCGAAGCAGAAGGAGAAGCAGACAGTGGGGCAGCTGGAGAAGCGTCTGAAGGTGGAGCAGGACGCTCGTGCCGCAGCTGAGAAACTGTTAGCAGAGGAGAAGAAACGCAAGAAGCTGGAGGAGGCCGCGGCTGCACGCGCAGTCGCCCTCGCAGCTGCAGCCAGGTGCATTTCACATGCTAACCGTTCTGAGTAACCCATTGTGTTCCTTTATATATCATATTTATATTCCATTAAACCCCCTGCATTAATACTTCATTATCTTCCATTCAGTTGTATTATATTTCCTGCCATTCTTGATTCTTTCTGCTTTATTATACAACTTTCATTCTGCTCAATTATACATTTCATTCTCTCATACTGTTCAGTCCATAACCTGCG
>JAZGTK010011490.1:0-10563 GCA_036877625.1 Ambastaia sidthimunki | reverse complement strand
CTTGTCGACTGAAAAACCTCGCCAGAAATCGCTCATAATGTGGATAGAGAGAGTCGGAAAATTGAGCAGGACGCACAAAAAACAAATGGATGCACTTATAATAACATTTAATAAGGACAACTTAGGCTGGCCCCACGCATTTAGTGTCTCAGCAAACAGCAAAGAGACGATAGGCCTACTACGTATGATGATGATGACAATAATAATAATAATACTGTATATACAACGTTGATAAGTAACTGTTTAATAAGTGTGTCTTTATTGTGTTGGAGCTTTTTAATACTGTTTCATTAATTTAATGTATATATTTTATGATTTGTAAGATTATATAGTGATTACCATAACGAAAAACGATAGCAAGATATCTGGGTTGGGTTTCTCAAATGCAACGTAAGACTAGAAATTGATCAAAGAGACATTAATTGGTGCCAATTATATATTCTTGGTATATCTAGGCTTACGATGCTTTTGAGACACCGTATTTGCTATGTAATTAAATGTCTGATTATATATGTTTCTTTAGGCTAACTAAACGGGGTATTTTCAGGAAAAAGCAGCAAGAAACTTCACAGATCCTAACCTACAGTCAAAATGTAATTATCTTTAATTGTACATACCACTTAGTGGCACATCTATCAAACAAAGGTAGAATGGAAGTCGACATGTGGTGCAAATAGTTGGAGTCCAAATGATTGTTTCTGAATAGTCTATTTGACTAGTCTATTTTGATCTGTGTGTATTTGTGTTACAAGTGTGTATTTGTATTGTTGAGCTGCGGACATGAAGGGAAATACGAATCACTTTCAAATCACTTTTCTTTAGAAACATAGGGTTAATTTGAAATGTTACTTGCGTAAATTGGTATCCACACCTACAGTGGTGCGCATTCAAACAACAGAATTCAAACTCTGTGTCAAATCTGAGGTAAAATAAGCAGTTTGCCAATTATGTCTTGAAGCAGATATTACTATTTGGTATTCTTAATACGTTACACATGACTTAGACGGTAACTAATGGATCATAAAATATAATCACCTCTTGAGAGGTCAACAGATAACTACATTACGGCAGAATAACATTGTAATAATTTTGTAGGACTCTTTGGGAGGAATCTGTGACTAAGGCACGAAATGTCTTGTTGTGCGGGGTTCTTACAAAGTATGAATATATAGAAATATGTGAAATATATATGCCTAATTAACTCTATTAATACAATATGTTAAAACCCAGGTTTTATAAGAATTCATTCACATTCATCTTACATACATACCACACAAATTTAAGGTTGCCTCTATAGAAATACACAAGCTTACAGATGCCATGATTTTTGTCTGCTTTTATCATAGTTTAGTCAGAATCTTTACACTATCACAGGTAATGACAACAGTATGCACAAACTGCGCCGATTTACAGTAAACATTTAATGCAAACACAAATACATATGTTAATGTAAATATATTGTGGTAATAACCTATTAAAATGTTCACCATAAAGGAACAATGAAAGGAAGCACAAATTTCCCAAAACTGTGTATCACCTCAGGTAAGTAATGAATAATTAATGCAGAGTAAATTTAACTGGCTGTGCTGGGTTTTCATTAAAAAATGTCTATTATAACAAATTGAACATGACACCTTTTGTCATCCACAGATATAGCAGTCCACTTTTCATCAAAATATTTTAATGATCCCTTGATAAGAATAGTTTCTGGATGGTTAAGCTTCTATAGCCATCTTAAAATCTTACATGTTCAATAACATTTGATTCGACTCCCACACCACTGTTAATTTTCTGTCATCTAAAGCGCACAAACACACTTATGATGAAAGACATGCCCACTTCCCATCTGCAGATCATTATCATTGGCTAAACAAAAAGGAACAAAACATTGTCTAATGAAAAATCAACTAATTTTTTTCTTGCTAAGCTTCATTGCAACAAAACCATGGAAATTGATGACCATGGAAAAAGTTCCTGTACCATGACCAATAACATGTCAAGATACGAGGGAGACCCAAATGTAGAGTGAGAAGTTTAATGAAGAAAACAGTCACTGACAAGAAAAAACAGAATAGTCCAATGAAATCCAATGGGGGGCAACAGCAGGGAAAGGACCAGGGCCGAGAGAAGAACACAACCCGCCGCAACCGGCAAACGAGGCCAACCAGAGACCCAGATCACGGCAAGGCTAATTCTGGCACGGAGATCAGCGTGGATGGCAGACACCGGAACCAGCCAACAAGGCCCACCAGGTCCCCGGTATACGGCAGCGCAGATCGCAACGAGCCGGTACTTGGAACGACACCCGGTCTGCTGGGGAAGACGGAGCGATGACAGGATGTGCCTTGATGGTGAGGAGCCGCTGATGGAATGAACGGAGATCGAGCAGGAGATGTCCCGGAGAGCCGACACAAGCCAGGTTAAATAGAGGGGAGCTGGATGGCCGAATCTAAACAAAAAGAAACAAAAACCAACTGAAGTCTGAGATGGAGACACAGACGAAGATGAAACAATAAACAAAAACAAGAGCAAACTAGGCAAGACAAAAAACTTGGCAGGAAAAACTAGACTGCATAGACATCGAACAAACATCAACGATCTGACAAAGACAAGGGGAACACGAGGAGAATATAAAGGTAAAATGAGAATCAGAAACAGGTGTGGGTAATGAGACATTAAGGGTAACAAGAAGGGCGGGGAAAGACAGGATCGCCCCTAGGCGATCCAGGGGGGCGAGAGCTGCCATTTTCTTGATGGAAGTCCCGGATCAACGAACGGTCCAGGATGTCCCAGGATGTGACCGTATCCTTCCCAGTCCACAAGATACTGGAAGCCCCTGCCATGACTTTGCATGTCCAAGATCCTGCGTGCAGTGCAGGCAGGAGTGCCATCAACCATGAGGGGTGGAGGGGGGGCAGAAGCAGAAACGGGTATTGTGGGGAGACAACAACACAGGTTTGACCCTGCATACATGAAAAACAGGGTGTACCCGACCAAGTCTAGTCTAGAGCTTGACAGTCACCGGACTGAGCACCTTAGTGATCTGGTCAGGCCCAATAAACTTAGGAGCTAGTTTGTGAAATAAACCCCTAAGAGGCAAGTCCTTGGTGGATAGCCATACCCTCTGACCACAGATATAGGTGGGTTGCTTGGTGCGGTGTCTGTCAGCGGTTGCCTTAGTTCATTTCGCAGTCTGTGCCAAGACCTTCTCAGTCCTTCTCCAGATGTGACGGCACCTCTGGGTGAAGGCGAGAGCGGACAGAACAGCAGCATCGGGTTCCTATGAAGGAAACAAGGGGGTTGGTAACCTAGAGATGCTTTAAATTGGGACATACCTGTCGACACTACAGGTAGATAGTTACGGGCTTACTCAATCCAAGGGAGGTGTTGGCTCCAGGAGATCGGACGCTGAGGCGCCAGACAGCGGAGAGCTCATTCCAGGGCCTGGTTGGCTCGTTCACATTGCCCATTGGTCTGAGGGTAAAACCCAGACGACGGACTCGCAGAGGCCCCAATCTGTCGACAGAACTCCTTCCAAAAACAAGACGCAAACTGAGGACTCCTGTCAGAAACCATGTTAATAGGAAGACCATGAATGCGGAAAACATGCTTAGGCATGATTTTAGCTGTCTCTTTGGCTGAGGGGAGTTTGGGGAGAGGAAAGAAATGGGCTGCCTTGGAAAACTGGTCAACCACGGTTAAAACAACCGTATTAACAGATGACGGAGGAAGACCAGTGACAAAGTCTAAAGCAATGTGGGACCAAGGACGGGATGGGCAGGGACTGGAGCAGACCAACGGGTGGGCGATTGGAACTCTTATTTTGCGAGCATGTATAACAAGCCAACACGAACTGTCTGACGTTCTGTGAACCCCTGGATGGCAGACTAACCTGGACTTGTGACCCCATCGGAGGACCCCCTTAGGAACAAACAGCAGACATGCCAGGCAACCCTGAGGGACCTCAACCCCTCGACCGGCCTCCCTCACTCACCCCTCGACCCCCCAGCCTGATGGTTTTAGCGGGGCTCCCACACCCCCAGAGGGTTTGAACAACCGAGAGAGGCTTAAAATTATTGGAGCCTCTGGTCTTGGTGGGGTCAGGTCTAATTCCCCTCAACCGCAATGACATGACCCAGGAACGTAACTGACTCTTTGAACTCTACGAACATGTTGTGTGTACGTGCTTGGATGGGGAAAAAATCAAAATGTCATCGAGGTATACAAAGACAAATCGACTGATCATGTCTCTCAACACATCGTTAACTGGAGCCTGAAAAACAGCCGGGGCATTGGTTAGCCCAAAAGGAAGGACCAGGTATTCAAAATGTCCTGTAGGTGTGTTAAAGGCAGTTTTCCACTCGTCACCCTCTCTGATATGGACAAGATGATAAGTGTTGCGGAGGTCTAGTTTGGTGAAGACCCGAGCCCCTTGCAGAAGTTCAAAGGCTGATGACATAAGAGGTAGGGAGTACCTGTTCTTAACCGTTATGTTGTTCAGACAACGATAATCAATACAAGGTTGCAAGGAGCCGTCCTGGTTGCAAAAAACCTGCACCGGCAGGGAAGGAAGAGGGATGAATGAGACCAGCCTTGAGAGACTTCTGAATGTTTTTGTTCATGGCCTTTTTTTCAGGACCAGACAGGGAAAATAACCGACCCTTCAGCAGAGAGATGCCTGGGAGGAGATCGATCGCACAGTCATAAAGACAATGAGGAGGCAGGGACATGGCTCAGGACCTCGAGAAAACCACTCGCAGATCAAGGGACTTCCCCGGAACTCTGGACAGGTCTGCCGTCTCCACCTGAAACAGAAAAGAACAAGACACAGAGAAGCGGCACCCAAACACGAACTGAGGCAAGATGGACTCAGAATTGTTGGGCCAATCAATGTGAGGATTGTGCTGCTTCAGCAGTGGCTGCTGTGGCCGCAAGGTCCGGGTTATCCCCCATCCAGGATGAGCGGGACCACCGTAGTGGGTTCTGGAACTCCAGACATGTCTCGACTCGGAGTGCTACATCCATAAGAGCGTCCACAGTTTGGGGGAGTTCTAAACCCAAAATCTCATCCTGGATGAGGTCCAAAAGGCCCTCCAGGAAAAGCTGGCTCGTTCCAGTCACAGGAAGCAGCAAGGGTTTTAAAGGTGATGGAGTAGTCCGTTACAGAGTCTGCTCCCTGCGATTTCATTAATCGTCAAAGGTGTTGCAGCAGCCCACCTGGGCATCCCACACAGCGATGCCCCACTCTCTGGCTCGTCCGGTGAGTAGTGTGAGCACGTATGACACCTTGCATCTTTCGTCCGTGTACCGTCGGGGCTGCAGGGCAAATACCACAGAACATTGTGACAAGAAAGTGCAGCACGAACCCGGATCCCCGTTATAGGCCGGAGGGTTGTTGGCATGGGGCTCGGGGTAGACACTGGCGGGCTGCGTGGGTACCACCAGGGGGGACAGATGTGGACCGTTGTAGCTCTTTGATCCACGCCGATAGGTTCGCCATCAGGGCAGTAAGTTCCGACACCTCCTGTGACGCAGCTCCGAGTTAGGCTTCATGCTGCCCCAGCACAACCCTCTGCTGTGCCAGGTCATGGAGACGATCTAGCTCTGCTGGGTCCATCTTGGTCAGATCGTACTTTCAAGATACGAGAGAGACCCAAATGCAAAGTGAGAAGTTTAATGAAGAAAACAGTCTCTGACAAGAAAAAACAGAATAGTCCAATAAAATCCAACCGGGGGCAACAGCAGAGAAAGGACTGGGGCCGAGAGGAGAACACGACCCGCCGCGAGCGAAAACAAAAAGAAACAAAAACCAACTGGGGTCTGAGACGGAGACACGGACGAAAACGAAACAATAAACAAAAACAAAAGCAAACTAGGCGAGGCAAAAAAACATGGCAGGAAAAACTAGACTATACAAACTTGGTACAGACATCGAACAAACATCAGCGATCTGACAAAGACAAGGGGAACACGAGGGGAATATAAAGGAAAAACGAGAATCAGTAACAGATGTGGGTAATGAGACATTAAGGGTAACAAGCGGGGCGGGGAAAGACAGGACGCAGATGCACGTGGTGAACTGTCAAAACCGAAACCATGTACATCACAATAAACAAAACACAAAAACCCCAATTCATGATCGGGCTGACCTGACCGCGTTCCTGACAATAAAATATGGACATACTTAATAATAATAAATAATAATTTATTTAATAATAATAAATAATTTAGAAACAACAATTAAAAGGAACATTTAGGTTGGCTTCTGTATGAACAATTGTTTTTACACATTTTTAATTCAAATTGAACTAAAATGTTTGCTAAATAATCAAATGTGTATTTATACATAACAAACCAAGAGATTTATGTGTGAGTTTACACGCAGTTAGGTTGGGTGTTGCCTTTAAAGATGTTAAATAAAAAGTCATGTTGCGTACAGTAAAATTTACATACACAAATACTGTGAACCATGCACACTTTATATCAACACATACTTCCCAGTTTTTATTTTCAGGGAAGGTAAATAAAAGGTGTTAAAATAAGGTTTACAAACAAGCTAAAAAAACAAAAGTATAAAAAGAATAAAATACAAAGAAAAAATTTGGAAAGAGTTTAAAAGAGGATGCTAGGATGTTGGCACAATGATGGCAGTCTGAGCAAGGCACCCAACACTGATAGCCCCCCGGGTGCAGTATTGCTCCTTGTGTGTTCACGACTTCCTGTGTGTGTTTACTCCTCACTAGTGATGGGTCAAATGCAGAGGTCACATTTTGGGTATGGTTACTATACCTGACAATATATACCTTTCACTTTCTTAAAAAAAAGGAGAGAAGGAGTGAAAGAGTTGTCTAAGTGCTTTTTCCTGAGGAGAGGTAATTGTTCCATCTGTGTGTCTATAATAACAGTGTATGTCTTGCAGAAGCTCAAAATCCTGTGCACAAAGAGAGAGAGAGAAAGAAAGAGAGGGAACAAAAGCATTGCTTCCACATACACCGCATTTAATCACCTCAACATATTTATCTCAAAGGTTTTAATTTCAAGGTATTTTAATTTCAAGTAAACAAGCACACACCTGTATATTTTGTCATAAAATTGAGGTTATAACAACTAGTACACTGTACACTTTAATCCAGTTCTATTTTTTGACCTTTGACCTCCTTTGTACGACTTCGCAGTTACAATTATTATTTTGCATATTTTAAGTCTTTAAGTAAGATGTTGTTAAGGATCTAGATTGAGCTCTTCTGCAAGAGTGGATGTAAATTACAGGAGCAAGCCTGTAATTTACATCGCTCCCTCTCCCCCTCACACACACACACACACACACATACACATCCAACAAGACAAACGAACCTGTAATTTACATACCATTGCAGGAGAACCCCCAATGCACTCTGGGTAATTGCTTCTTGTGAGCTCACTGAGAAATCAACAAATACTTACTCCCGACTCATCACACATTGATGCTTGTTCAGGAGCTCTGTGTCACTTTTTAAAGCACAGAATACCCCTCTGGCATCATTTTTCAACGTGCAAGATGCACGTCACTTTTGGTTGGTTGCCTTGTGCGTCACATCAAGATGCATAAAAATATGCAAAGTGTAGGTTTAGGGGCTGGGGTTGGGTTACATGCTCAAAAATGGCAAAAATGTGATACATGTTTAAATTCAAATTATTATATTATTAAATTTAAAATCATGCTGATATATATGCCATAATGACAAAATTATATTCTATCATTGTATGATTTCATCATAAAATTCCTGTTCCCAATGCATCTGTGTATGCCAAAGGTTTTCATTAAAAGCAATGGAGTACCCTGCACGTCTAAAAATTATGCACAAGCCAAATAACATAAAGGTGTGCTACTTGTGTGCTAACAAGAAAGAAAGAGCAAGTGGGAAAAAGTAATGAATAGAAGAACATTTCCCACAGACGTAATTTTAAGTGTTGTTCAGAGACACCCAGAGGTTGTTCCTGTCCACGGCCAGCCACATCTACTAACCTTTTTTGAGGTATCACCATGGTAACTCTCTAAATAAACCTACATAATATCCATAATTACAGTCTTTGAGATGCATGAAAAAAATCTTGTCTTACCTAGACAAAGTAGAAACTACATATTTCGTGCATTTGCACGGAAAGAGGACTCACTGTGACTCATCTCTATTGATGATCTTAAAATGTCCAATTAGAAAACAAAAACACATTATTGGTCATATATACCAACAAACAAATATATAGACTTTAAGTTACAACAAAGCTGTGTGTCAAACAGAGCTGAGTTACCTGTCTGGAATGCCATGGCATGCTACATTGTTTACAGAGGTGTAGACTGACTTGGAAAGTAAAACTTTTCTATGTGGGAACCTTTAAAAGTATCAGCAAGGCTGTCACTGGGCACCAGATGAGTTGCTGTAGCAGCCAGGTAACTGTCTTACTATTTGTAGCTTTGTATTACCTTGATACATACACAAAAGATCCATAATCAATCATAAACTAACAATCACACAGTCTATACATTGTCAGAAGAAGTCATTACCACAGCATCAATGCAACCAAATAGCCCATACAATTATGAAATGTGAGAATGCTCAGACAATGTAATGCTTCACATAAGATCACATAAGAAAATAATCTGTAAATCAACATCATGTTGTAACTTTTGCCATCAAGAACTATAAAGTTTAAAAAACAGTAGTGGGTTAACTGAGGGTCGGGTAGCATGTATGTGTTGTGACAACTATTTGTTGTGGTAGAGGCAAAGGATGTGGATTGCACTTAAATGTGTATATGTGTGTTCTTGACATAAAACCCAATCTTGAGCTTAGCTACAACATATATAATTACAAATTTGTATAGTTTCAGCTAATTGGACAGACTGTCCTATTAAATTTAAACTATAATTAATGTATTGTACAGTATCATCTGACAGTTTGTTATTATTATTGTTACCACTCCTGACAAGTGGTGGGGAGAATGGACATTTAATATTTCTATAACTTAAAAATCCAAGCTGTACATATACATAACATATACCAATCAATATAGAGTATTTTGACAAACATAATGGGCATGTCTAGTCAGCAAGATGCCTCAATTGATTTATATTAAATCATAATGGCTATAAGCCTTGCAATTAAAAGTAAATCCATCTGTAATAAAAAATGTGGTATGGTGGTAGTTGGCAGAGGCTCTGGATAAAATTATGAAGGTTTCTCTGAATGCTCACATAACACAACCACTGCAATCAGTAAAACAGGGTTTATTTAATTTGGATTAGGAATTGAGATTATTTTAGACAGTGATTAATTACCATGTACAAGCTAATACTGTCTATGTATGTGCCACTACCTTGCTATACAGTTAGTCCCCGTCTTCATGTTCTACAGGTTAGTTAAAAGCTAACTTTGCCTAACGTAACTAAACATAACGTTAATATTAAAAAGGCACAGGGCGCCGTCATGTTTCCCACCAAGGAGAGTCAAGTGCTTTGAGCTTTTCTATACAAACAGTAGCATTTTACACTAGAGTGGACTGAACAGTTTTGTTAATAGGCTAATGAAATTAATAGTGACATCAGAATTACAATATTAAATTTAATCAATAAGGCTCTACCACTGCTGACCATAACCCTGCTCATTTTGTCAAAAAAGTACATATATCTATACATGAAATTAGTTTTATAAGGCTATAAAACTCATTAAAAGTCATTATCCACACTATTGGGTGTGGATTATTTTCTTCTTTTTTGACTAGTGCACAGTATAAATTTTAATTACTGTTTTTAGAAAACTTTTGAAATGTTGTTTAACCAATGACTTTTAATGTTTTTTATCCAATGAACGCTGGATACGTTTTGAGGCAGGCTGATCTAAAGCTCCCCTGGGAAGAAACCCCAAAACAGAGAATAATTATCATAGCTGCTGTTTATAACATTATAAGCATAAATCATCTTTTCTGAGGCAAGGGATCAGATGAATTATAAAAATGCATGGCTAAAGAGGTGTGTCTTTAGTCTAGATTTAAACTGCGAGAGTGTATCTGAGCCCTGAACAGCATCCGGAAGATTATTCCAGAGTTTAGGAGCCAAGTGTGAAAATGCTCTGCTGCCTGTGGACTTAGTGATTCTAGGCACAACCAGAAGTCCAGAGTTTTGAGAGCGTAGGGCACGCTAAAATTTAAAAGAAGAATTTAAAAGAAGAAAGTGTCATCCAATGTTTTATGTCTTTAAAACAATCTGAAAGTGTCGCTATAGAAGTAATATGATCTGGTCTTGATGTAATACAGTGCTCAGCATAAATGAGTACACCCCACTACATTTGTCAGAAAACCTTTAGTTTGACCTTTCAGAATCACCATTTTCTATGAGATACTATACTACAAAATACTCCCACAAATGTGGGCCATTGATTGCAAACAAGATTTGTTAATTTGCACACACAAAAAAGTGATTTTCATAACAAATTCATTCAAGCCCATGTTGCAAAAATGAGTACACCCCAATTATAGTCTTAGGAGAAAAGCCACACTTAAGACTACAAAATTCTAATTAACAGGCAT
>JAZGTK010011489.1:0-15574 GCA_036877625.1 Ambastaia sidthimunki | reverse complement strand
AAAAAGGAGCGGGAGGGGCGAGTAATCAACAAATTGAGTCAATGCACAGATTAAAAAGTGATTTGTTGATTCTAAAAAAAGGAAAACAGGTTAAAAATTGTGCAGCATAGGGGAAACAGATATGAGCAGGTTACAAGATGGATCAATGCACATCAGCACCTGAACTTGACTGTTTCTTTTCAATGGCCTCATTTATAGGACAGTTCCTATAAATACAACAATCTGAGACAATATGATATTGAAATGTTTGCTACACCCTACTGCAAAAAACAATACAAGATTATGAATTGATATTGTCACTGATGAGTACTGCTATTGTAATGGCTTTAGCAAACAACAAAAATTGAGTAAAATACATGCTTAATCGCAAAGCTTTTTCTACTTTGTGATAAACTATCATATTAAAAAACACGTTCATTAATCCGGTGACAATGGGTTACTCTTAAGGGGTGGTATAACAATAAAAATGATACCGTCTAATTTACAGTATACTGCTGTAGATTATTTTAGTACAATTACTCAGACATCCACAAAATGAACCATTCTCACATTCTCCTGCATCTCTGTCCCACCAACCTCACCTGCTTCCTCTTGTAAACGGTTTTAGCAATGTGTCTCCAGGGACGATCACCTTACCACACAGACGTCAACTGAAGCATGTGACAAATGAGACACTGTCAGCGAGAGGGAAGACTGCAAAATGATACCCTTTGATATTGTCTCTATCTCCCCCTTGGCCTCAGTAAATGATATAGAAGTATACTTGAAACACAAGCTGTCAGGAATGACCATTGAACGGTTCAACTGGAAAAAAACAGTGACTCTATGTCACCCTTGTAAGCTGCCTACCTGGTCAGCATATTTAGACATAATAGGTTTACTTTTAATGCTGTTACAAACAGTAGCCCTTACAGGATACATGCTGAGAATTAACATGGAAGTAAATATTGGCAACATGCTAATGTGAAATGTTGTAGGGCAGTCATATCATTTTACGGATGTAGACAATGATGTCACTGAATAGGGATTGAAACAGAGCTAGTAACATTGTTTATAGGAAAAGTAAACTCTGACTGCTTTAAAAAAGTGGCTGCTAGCCTAGAGTCATACAGGTTAGAAATGTCCTCTTCTCTCCACAAACTAAGCTTTAACAGAAAACATCTTCCTCTAGGAAGTATTATTGTCATGAAATTTCAGGAAGGTCTCCAGGGTAAGAAGCTCACAGGCTCTGAGCATCCGAAACATTTCCTGCTGCACTCATCTCTGCTTCAGCGCAAACATTACACAGTGTTTCCCTCTCCGAGGCTTTTAAAACCGGTTCAGCTAGCAGGGAAATCTGCCTTCAGTGGAATAACACAAATTTAAGCCTTCCATCCTTCCACTAAGTTAAACATTACATTGACAATTCACAAAGTCACAAGTCTGGCTCCACAATCAAAAACTGATTCAAAAACTACTTAAAATAAAGTTTTATGATTTTGAATGATTCCAAACTAAAATGTTAGAACCTCAGTTGAATACATTAAAGTATTATATTAAAGTACAATGATCCCACACTAAATAGTAAGAAACTGCATGTTAATTTTTACAATTAAATTGTTCAAACATTACATTAAAATCGTTATGGCGATAATACAATACAAATGTAAGGAAAACCTGAAGTAAAAGGAAAAAGCTTTGAGTTTGAAACGTACAGTAAAAGTGTGTTTTGGGATTGCTTATTGA
The DNA here is from genome assembly GCA_036877625.1 of Ambastaia sidthimunki. Lineage (NCBI taxonomy): Eukaryota > Metazoa > Chordata > Actinopteri > Cypriniformes > Botiidae > Ambastaia > Ambastaia sidthimunki. The sequence goes on along the minus strand of JAZGTK010011489.1, from coordinate 13,849 downwards.
CTGGCAATTGTTACAGTAACTAAACTGTCCCCAAAACACCCATCCTGTTCTCTTGAGGACTGTAACCATTTTTGAGTTTAATAAATGAATGTAGGGGATGTCTGTCTACTTTTGAACTGTCTTCTGAGAACTTTCTCAGAGACGGAATATTAGCATTTTCCAGACATCACGTTATTCCCCCTGGCACTGTACAGCTAGTTTATTTCAGCTGTAGATATAGTGTGATAGGTGTAGCCAAGAGAGTCACTGTTAGCCACTCAGGAGTAAAATATTCCAGGCATTCCATTATGACATCTTAACTGCACTTAAGAGAAAACACCAGTGAGGGAATATTCTGAGAAGACTGATGTGTACATTAATGTGGATCAGACCTGCTCTCTATACATTGTAATAATAAAGGATTATTGTAGGTTTACCATCATCCTTTTTGCTCCCCATAATTATTCTTCCCTAGAGACGATCACTCACTACTGGCTTAAAATATCCTGGATAATTAATAACTTGCTATAATCCTGACAATCACACACCTAAAACCTGTCAACATAAAGCAGAATAAATCAATCATTCAAAAAATATATTTAGCTTAATACAGAATACAATATTTTAATAATTCTTTAGCCATGTTTATGACCACAAAAAAGATGCGTGAAAGTCAACATGTGATCCGTATGAACAGACACCATATGAGCAATTATGTTATGGTGCTTTAGAATTACACAAATAAAACAAGAAGTGGATTTATTAATGCATATCCACGAAATGCCTTCATTGAGGAAGAGAAGTTTAGCGAAATGGTCGTGATATGACACAGCACTGCGGTGGAAGAAAATGAAGTGCAAACTGAAATTGCCTCAGATTTATGTGTGGCGGCTGGATAATTCAAACAGGAAGAGATAAAGAGGCATTTTTCAGAAAGCACATATCTAAGTGAAAAGAGGCTTCTAAATGTGAAAATAATGTGTATGATTTGCTTAGGGTGAGGATGTTCTCCATCCTCGGTGGAGGGCTTGTAGAGGCTCTATTTCACGGATTACGGGTGAGGATATGGAGAAAAACACCAGGGAATGACTCCCCGAGGAGCGGGATGTGGACAGAGGGGAAAAGACAGAATTTTCCATCCCATGAATTTAACGGCGGGCAAATATTCTTTAATGCTTTCATACATAACGACTGTCTCCCTGCGAGTAGATAAAATTGCAGTGTGTCAAGATAGCATAAAAAGACATCCATTTCCCATGAGAACATGGTGTCCAGATAAAATACAGCTTTGGAAGACCGTCATCTGTGTGCTGTGTGACAGATAACAATTAGCCAATATAAAGCTTTGTAGGATATATGTAAAATAGAAACTGTTATATATACGGTTAAGCTGCATAATACATTCAAGGAATTTATTTGTCTATATAAAAGGGATTTCATGAATATGTGCTAATCCTGTTCTTGTTTCACTATATATTGCATTAAATCCTGTCAATTCTAAAATATAAACAATTTAAAAAATCCATTTTGCCCTAATCTTTACATGATCTTCTACGCAAGACAATGGCTTGCATAAACTTCAAAAACATTGTCTCAGTCTTGGCTCGGATGAACCCTAAACTGGCCTAATTATACACCTTCCTAAAACCGTTTTGTTGATCAGCCCACTCACTGGTCGACTGTTTTAAGATATGCGGCTTTACACATCACTAAAACGTTCACATCCAAGCCATAGCAGTTTCTTTAATAACTAAGTGAACGGGGCATTTTGAATTAATTTGTCTTTGAAAACATCCTGCTTTTGAACAGGCAGGATGGAGTGACCTTTTCACGGAAGAATAATTAAATTGTACGCCTCTAACTGCCTGTGATATGTGGCAGGCTGGGAACAAGCCCCGCTCTCTCGCTCTAATTGCCAACATAAATAACTGTGTGACGAGCGTCTACTTTCCATCATGACGACCCTCTGACATTGTGGAGATGGGCTGTCTAAATTATCTGGGGATGGGTGATGTCTGACGGATATGAAAGGGCCTGTATTTGAGTTTAAATCACCTGCACAGCCTTGCTGACACACGCATATAAAGAATATATGATACTAAACTGTGCTGCGGATGGACAAACAGACAACTCCAAACTTTACATACAAGCTCAGCACAAAACCCAAAATTGCTTTGATTGGCTGAATACATGCGAGGGATGCTGGAGGCCTCACCTGGTGCACAGGAAATTGGGACCGAGCCACCTAACCTGCGATCCAATCCGGAAGGATAAATGGGCTCAGCTTCCAATCCAATCAATTTGCTTAACCGCTTGTAATCCAATCAGCCGCCCTGTCACACAAACAATATGCACATGGCTTCTCTCTCCACAGTGGATTAAGGATCCCGGGGCTCCAGCAAAACATTGGCAGAAATCCTGTGGAATTTACCTGCCCCCGCTGCACCCATTATGATCTAATTCACACCTTAGTGCAGGGCAGAGCTGTGACAGGATTTAAGCACAGAAACCCCATCCAATCAATTACAGCTGCAATGTCACAGTCAGGTTCTAATCCCAGCAATCCATGAAACACCATCAGGGTCAAAAGGACACGAGCGATATGCAAACATTATTACACCCTATATGTTTATATTCATCAAAAGCAAGGGTTAAGTGTTATGATCCAAGTACTGCCACTCAATTCTCTAAACATAATTACTTTTCATTGTTTACACAAGAGTAATTCAGACACATGCCTGGACGTAAGTGTGCTCATTAATGCTATATTAAATCAGAGGCCGCCTACCATATACACATAGGCCAGTATATGGAAGGGAAAACAATAGCACATAATGTACATTAAAGCCAAGTGCATGATCTGTATGAAAATTACACGCAGTAGTGCTTCAAGTATATGTATGTATGTATGTATGTATATATGCATATATATGTATTTATATATATATATGCATATGTATATATGTATATATGTATATATATATACACTATAATAGCTATACTGTAATATTATACGATATACATAAATAATAAAAATGTATTTACATTTTTTCAATTAATTTAATAAACATTTTGTTAATGAAACACAATGTTATCAGAAAAAAACATAAAATGGTCATTTTCTCTACTTAATTAAAAAAACTTGTAATCACAATTCATCACGCATATAACACATACACACATATTATCACAATTGTTTTGTGTCCATTCAATAATACAGACAGCTGATGGACTCTGGGATTATACATGCTAATGCAGACATGAAGCAGCAGACACAACACACACTCCCCTGCTGTTTAAATAGTGCTGATCTCCTACAAAACAGGGAGCTTGGTAATCACTGTTCGTTTCCATTTGATTCACGGCGGGGGTGCGGGTGGGAGGGCTGCATTACATCTCTCTGTGGGAACTATCTAATTCAGAGCTGCACATAACTCAAGCCTAAGAAAATCAATACACTACAGTCCAGCAAGAGACAGAGATAGAGAGAGATAGAGAGAGATAGCGAAAGAGAGCGAGAKATAGCGAGAGAGAGCGGGAGATAGAGAGAGCGAGAGACAGCGAGCGAGAGAGAGAGAGAGAGAAAGAGAGAGAGAGAKAGAAAAAGAGAGAGAGAGAGAGAGAGAGAGGTATGGGCTGTCTGTAAAAGAGACAGACGATACTCTCTCTGGAACCCAGAAGCTATAATATCCATCCTTGGCGGTTCACTTGACATTTACTCGCCCTGCTTTTCTCTGCCTCCTAACTCCCGGCGTTCCAAATCTCGTGGGTCTGTCGACTGGGTGAACAGATAACAAACCTGTCAGAGCGGGTTTAGGAAGAGGATAAATCCAGAGCCGGGCTGTAGGATGATGGGTTCCAGAGGGCAACGTGTTTGTGTGTGCACGGCCATAAGAGAAACATGCGTGACTGTGTGCGTGTTAGCAGCCATCAGGACTGACACACTGTACAACACCTTGGGAAACCAGTTGTAACATTGCGACCGTTGCTCAAGCACGGCCTTGCCTCACGCTCCTCTCCCTGCGTCTTACAGGAAGAGCTCACAAAGAGCCTTTCAGCAGCCCTGCGGTGAGGTCAGAGCGCCGGGCGGAGGGCTGAAGCGAGAGATGAGAGAAAGAAAGACTTTGAGTGGTGTTAGTAAAAAAGCCTGGGGGGTGTCTCTTGAAGGGGCTGATAACATTCTCTCTGATGGGGTCCCAGGGGTCTCTGAAATGTCACAGCTCTGAGGCCATGAGGCTGTCATACCAATAGACACTGGGGCCCCCTGGGACTGAGAGGAAAGTGATGGAACCGCCTCAAAGGCAGATATATAAAATCACAGAGCTTTTACTGTTGCTCTCTGCTGCTCCTGTTTATCAAATAAATACAAGGCAGGAGGTGTTTATTTTATTCTAGTAATGACCGTAAACTATTAGGAAACATCTAGAAAACTTGTTGCTGTAGATTGAAACCTGATCATTTCTGTACAACCACTACATAGATTATAATCCAAACTTTTTAAGAATAAAAGTAAATAGACTGCTAAAGGCAAAGCTTACTCAAAAACGAGAATTCTGTTATTGTTTACTTTCAGCTGAGCCATATTTTTTTCTTCCTTGAAACCGAAATGGATAAAATTGACAATGTTTAAGCTACAAAAGCAGGTGTTTAATGTATACATTCATTTACATACTGTATAGGCTTTAAATTAAATCGACAGGCAGTGCATTGTAGCTACACATTAGCTATACACAAGCTATAAAAAGTCTGTGAATCAAACCATGATATTGATGTTGCCAGCCCCATGCTCTACCAGAAAGCAACTTAGTGTACTGTATGCTAAAGAAAAGCTAAAGAAAAAAATACTTCCTTAGCTTATATACTGCAGAATAAAAACACTTCTATCCTGAGCTGAGAATTTAAAATCCATTAAACTAATTATGAAAATATATTTGTACTGTAATCAAACAATGTATCTGTAATCAAACAATGTATCTGTCACAGAGCTCTGCTGCAAACACTGTATAAAAATGAGCCATTTACTTCACAGTACACTGAAAGCCATTTAGCAAAGAGCTGTGTTAAATGTTTAACTATTAATATATACAAAATTAACCAACTGTAATGGTCATACTACATAAACAATTTACAATATGTGAGGCTGATATGATTAAAAGTGAAGTCTGAGAAAATATGAAGAAAACATATGACAATAACATTAAATCTGTCTTTAAGCACATGACATTGTATGGCCGACCTCTATTTCAATAGTGTGTTAAACAGTTTTGGTATACCGACTCCATCGTCCCTGTTTGACGATAGCAATGATGAAAACGTCCTCTGGAAGAGCTAAAAACTTTGATGTGCATCAATTACCTGAAGCAGTGAGGCCTGTCTTATGTCCCAGCCACCATTTTATAAAACCAGAAAATGTCAATACTCAAGTCACAAAGCTGTACACCAAGGACATTTACAGGAGAGAAAGAGAAGAAAAGGCAAAATAATGAAAGTGTGTAGGGTTAACGACTGCAAGAACAAAAAACATGATAGCATTTGCTAGCGTGCTTCTTGACAATAAACAGACTGGGAGATGTCTTGAAGTTCCCTTGAAGAGCGCATGAGAATCCCTCTCTGGGAGACTCTCTGGTTTATTAACGAGCGGCACGTCGCGGTCTAATCAGTGCGTTGAGAATACTCGTACTTGAGAAGTGCCGCGTGCCGTTTATGCTACTGCGCGCTCGCCAGGAATCGCTAATAATGCGGGTTTAATTCAAAGCTGGAGCGAAAATAAAGCAAACAATGCTTAAAAAACTTCTGTGAAGATGACAGAGATCAAAAGGGAGCGAAAAATATAAACACAAAAGAACGTTTCAAAAGCGCAGGCCGAACGTGGTCTAGTTTTTCAATTCTTTGTTGGTAAAAAACAGGTGATGCTAACAAGGGGGCGGGTACTAGAAGTAGGCAAGGAAAAAGATGCATACAAAGACCGTGTTCTCATTTTCTGTCTGAAAGCTCCACTAGGACCACTGAAACTTGCTTGATTTCCCCAGTCCAATTATATCGGCACGCTCAGTCCTTCCAGAATAGCAGTGTGGAGCTGAGGGACAGTGTCTGCGTAAGCGGAGAGAGGCTAATAGAGTCCCTGAAGTTAACTCCATTTTGCTGTTCTTGCTAATGGGCTGTGATATTTTCCCAAACTGTCTGCTGCTGTGCCCCCTGGAAGCTTATCTAGCCTTGTGCTTTGGAGGGCGTGCTGTGCCACTCGTCCTACCTCCATCTTATCTCTGTTGCCCTCGATATCACGACTGAGCCAGGCAGAGTGGAAACCAATCCTGGAATCCCACCAGCAGGAAAGTGGCCCACCTTACCCCCAACTTGCCAAACCCATGCTCGTCAAGTTCGGTTTGGACAGGCGCCGATGGCCATGAGTCTCTGCAGGCGCCAGTGCACCCTCAAATGCCATGCTGCCTTGAACCATCCAAAAAGGCTTTTATTAAACCAGGCCTGAGAGAGAGAATGCAATAGGCATGGCTGTTGAAGGACTCTCTTAAAGCCCTGTATGGCTCTCTGGTGGCTAATAGCATCCAGGATGCTGCAGAGGGTGGAAATGGCGAGACATAAATCCAGAAAAATGACTCCCTGGCCAGCCATGCACCAGACAGCTTGCCTCATTCCAGATGGTTGCGAGACAGACCGGTGACATTACAGTTAGAGTCTGGGACCGGCCATTGACTACATATTAGAGACTATCATATTTTTGTAGTCTCAAATACACCACGGTCCATTTTACAGTGGAAGTATTAAAACGAAACCTCCTCGCATTGTCTGTATAATTGCCACTCGTTACATCAATGAAACTGATTCAGGGACAATTTTCTGTCATTAAAATTCCTACTCTTTGTTCTATAGGGCACAAAAAATGGTAGAAAAGAGCTCTTTGTAATTATACAAGACACAAGACCCTAAAATGATCAGAGCTGGTTAGAGAAGCAGGAAAAACATGTTAAGTGCAAAGCAATGTAATTAAATGATGTGAACTGTGCTAGCACAAGAAAAATGCCAGACAAATGTGATTTGACATGACGAGATGTTTTGCGTTCATTACACGCCCTCCCATCAAACCTGGCCCATATACTAACAATAGTTAGTATAGGAAAGAGATTAGCTTTGGAAACCAGTCTGCTTCTCACAGGCAGTTGCAAAGGTTAATTATTTTCCTAATGATGTCTAGAAATGTCAAACATTTGTTTTTCTCCCTAATTGACAAGAAAATTAAGTGTGAACTGAATTAGCACTGAGGGTTAATCTGGTGCCTGCTGTATAACGCACATGAGCATCACAATGCCCAGAATGTATAACAAACTATTACGACCCCTCTGTCGGTCCGCATTGCATTTTAAAATCACTTAAGGATGCAGATACAGGTCAAAAGTTTTATTATGCTCTGTATCCTGTGGTTCTTTAAACTGTGTAAAGCCCCATAAGTCCAAACACACACACCACAGAAAGAGGAAGTGCAAATGTTAATCAATATTAATTTCTCTGCCCTGCTAAAAACAAGGTCTTCTTGTGTACAGTCGATGTTATGTTCAAACAAAGTCTCCCGGGTTCAAGAACGCTGGGCTTGTTCTGCTCGCACCTGTCCACCCTTTTACCTGAACCGTACTGTGGGCGATTATTGCATCTCGTCTCCAGGCAGAAGTTCTCCATGCGTGTGAAGCATTGATCTCATTTGCTGGGGAGATAAGGGTTTAATTGGATGAAACCTGGAATCAGATGGACCTACATGGCTGGGCCAAGGCTAATTCCACTATCCATGACCTGACTAAGTAGCTGGGCCACGGACACAACTACAGGGGGTTAATCCCGTCCGATCCCACCCCCAAGCCAGCTCATCACCATCTGGCTGGCCATTCACCTCTTCTTCCTGTTGGACTCAAGCCTCTGAGCCATGGGGGCGAGAAATAAGTGTACCAACCCAACAACACCTCACAAAAGAAGCTTGAGCCAGGAGCCTAATTGCAAATGCATGATCTACTGCACTGCGCTACTGATTCTAGCGGCTGACTGCTGATACAGTGCTACATAAATATTTCAGCCAGCGGGCAAGTAGCTGAGGTCATTATTTTTGGAAGCATGCTGGTAATGCTTTTTGTTTAAAAAAAACACTGAAAGACCAAATGACCAGTGGATTGCTTCTAAAATAAACTAGATAACACATGACCTAAAACTGTTCATTGATTAGCACAATATTATTATATAATAATGTACGTGACAATATTAATTATGCTAGCACACCTGCTCGGCCAGAAGTTGAGCTGCAAATCCTATTTGTGTGATAAATTTAAATGCATATTTCAAAGACATGAATAAAACATGCCACACCGTATGCGTGTAACAGCATCAATAAAACAACAGGAGTGAATCACGTTGTTTTATTGAAAAATCACAGGTTATGGGGTATGTACAGCAATACCACAGCAGCACAACATAAACAACTGTATTGTCTGAGAATTGGTAATGCAACATATAACTGACTGCTGTTTGACAGCATGTTTTGAGAGAAGCGAGATGAGGCAGGTGAAAAGCAATAAGCTTTGCCCTGAAGATGAAAGCTCCAGCAAGCCTTTGATGACTCAGAGTTTGCTGCATAGGGCTGTTTTTGATCAGACTAACTAGAACGGAGAAAGTTTGGGAGAATGCAGTCATGGGTTTGATAAAGAGTTGAGAAAGCCTGCAGAAATACTTCCCCCTAAAATACAAATTCCCTCTTAACTTTGTGTCCCCTGTGCAAAAAGCTTTTTTACATCCAAAGACACTTACAGTAAAAAAATAACAAAACATTTGATTAATTTAGATTTTAGAGTTCCTGATTATTAACTTATTTACACATTTAATACACAATTTCTTATATTTCATGATTGTGTATGATATGCACTATATTTAAAATAAACTGTAACGCTTGAAACATTAACTGTAACAATATATACTGTAACAACAGCACACAGTTCTTCAGCTCTATTATGAAGAACGTCAAGTTTTATGTAAAGTTTTGCCCAAACAACAAATCAGTAGAAGTATGAACTGTAAATCATAATTCAAATAAGACTGTAAATCATAATTCAAATCAGAACAGCAGGAAAAACTGTAAATGCAGGAAAAGTAGGAAAAAGCAGAAAAGCAAGAGAAGTGAATAAAAAAACACCAAGACATCCGCCAGCGATACAAACATCTATCAAACCGTAAACTTATTTTTATAGTCTCACTGCTTTGACTGCCTCGTAGCGACAAGAACTGGCAAAAACTTAAATCGTTCTCTTTCTCTCTTCAACACTCAGCTCCACAATCCCTGCAGTGCCACGAGGTAATTCGACGGGCCAATTTAAACATGGCATGATTGAGCCGTAAAGAACGAGTGGACATCAAAGAACAAACCTCGAGTCTGGGAGAAGGAGCAGAATGCTGGTGGGAGGCCAAAAGAGGGACAAGAAATGGGCAGGGGGTGGATTTGTGTGTCATTACGACTGCACCGTTGTTGCTATTCTGGATTCCTGGGGTCTGACATATAGATTGCAGATGGATAAGTGTGTCTTGAAACCACATCCCCCAACAGGGAAAAGAAAATCATTTCTTATAACGGCATCTATTTACTGGCACGGCCTATCTCTCCCACAGGGCCTGAAACAAATGAAAATGTTATTTCTCTCCTCATGAACTCCCACCTTTTCTGTCTGCCTTTTTTCACTGCCAGCAATTGCATTCTGCCTTCAAATTTGAGTTAAGTCCATGACTAGGGGGAAATAATGTCTCTGGAATAATCTTTCTGAAACTATAATTCCAGGGGGTTGTGTTCCAATTTATATATTCATATACTTTCACATTTATTTACTCTGTTCTTGGGCTTTTTTCCTTGCGGTTTGGAGGAAAGCGCTGTGGCTTCTGATACAGAAGTGATGTGACATATGGAGGCTTCCTCTGTAATCCTCTCAGCCACAGCGAGGCCCTGACGGGGGCCCGAACATGCCCTCTGCCAAACACAAACAGCCCTGATGCAGACGGACAGCCACGCACAACAGCGCCTGTCAGAGAGGTATTTCAGGCTCCACTCAGAGTTAATGCAAAGCACAATATTAACTCAACCCTCTGCAATGGTAAGCTTAGAATGACACAATTGTCGTGTTGCCAAACAACTGGATAAAAGGGTTTTTCAAGGAAGTGGCCAAGCAGTTAGCTTAAATTCTTGGACATGTTGAACTGTGGTGCTTATACAAGTGCTGCAGGTTTAAATCCTGTTTGCAACATACATCATGCCCAACTTTTTTCCACATTATTAACTGTAATCTACTATGTCTTTAAACACAACATCTGTTTTTGCTCCTTCACGAAGAAAAAAAGCCCTCTTATTTGTTCTTCTGACCATCTTTCAACATTCTTTCAACATCTTTTCAACATTCAACTCTCACAGACCACCTGGCCCATACTTTGAATGCCAGTGGGTAATATTTAGCATTGGGGGTGGAAACGACCTCACTCAGAATTAGCCACCTTCTCTGGGTAGCGTTATGCTAACACAGTGGTTTGGGGTGGCTGATGTTTTAAAATGATCTTTCATAAAAGACTCTTTAACACTTAATGTGTACTAAGTTTGTTCCACTCAAGCATAAATCTTAAGAGAACCATGACAGATAGTTCTGGAACCTCAGGCGGAGATTTATGTTGTCCTAACCACCTGCGTGGCCTGACACGCTATTAAAATGACTACTGGTGGAAAATCATAACCCAGAACTGCTTCACTTTTCAGAAAACACGTCTGATGTTTTCTTCTTCGTTTGCATATGAGAAGAAAAACATGTGGCTGTTACACTAAAACCCAAGGCAATAAATCAGTTGTTTCACACAGTTCAATTTTACTCTCCTTAAAGTAAAATTCTCCTTAAAGTAAAACTCTCTACTGTTGCATCCGTTTCGCAATGCAAACAAAACAGATTTTATCTTTATACACAAAACTGTCCTCATCATGAATACTATATCTGTCTATCTATATCTGTCTATCTATATCTGTCAATTATTCAGCGCAATTATTAAAGCTTTACTCATCAGCATATGAAATATTTATACCTCTAAATGTTAATTAAACACAGTAGGACCATTTAAAATATACTTAACTATCATAAAGTTCACAATTAAAACAGCAAACAACTAAAAATAAATGATGCAGCAGTTACAGCTAAAAACAACATTTTCCCTTATTCAAATAATTCATTTAACACAAATATCTTGATGTTGGGAGGTTCATGTATATGCCAGATTGACAACTAACCACTTATTTTCTTCTATTACAAATGAAGAAATATAACAAGCACAGCCTCTGATCTCTGTGCCGCCTGTGTTTTCATCATTAGAGTAGACAGTAAATGTCTGAACTGCACAGTGCTGTCTGTGAACTGCACATTAACTGGATGTCAATGGGCACAATGTGACTGTGAAGCCTGCAGTGTTTAAAAGCCCTTTAAAACAATCTAATAGTTCAGACTGAGTCATCCACAGACTGCAGTGATATACCTGTTCACTGAAGCCCAGCAGAGAGATGTATCCATTACAATACTAATGAGTCAGCGGGGGGCGGGGCATGAAGATCATGGTCACTCACACAGCACGTCTGATTGGTGTACACCTGTGAACTCTACATTACTGTGCAAACAGCTGCAAACATTAAACGGTTGCTTGGCAACTTTGAACAAGCTATGATGAGGCTAATAAACCACAGGATACCAACTTACAGTAATAATTGTTTACAGTGATTATTATCATTAAGAAATTTAGTTTTATTATTAGTTGGCTATAATTTGTTTTGTTCATTTTTTCAACCTGTTGGTGGTAATTTGACTTCAAATAATAATACAACTGAGTTTTGGAAAGGTGGTATATTAAAACGTTAATATTAATACTATTTAATAGCACTGCAATGCAATATAGTTAACAACCCAAAAACCACACTTTACCACATGTGCTTCTTGCTCCGTTCTAGAATATTCTACAACAGACATTCCACAGTGCAGCGTATGAAACCAGAGAGTGAGAGGTCTGATTGACATTACTGAAAAATGAGTAACCAAGCCAGCAATCTCATAGTATGAAATCTTTACTCCTCTTTCCACTTCCTCAGTCTTTCTCTCTTCCCTGGAGGAGCTCATGTAGGCTTTCTGTCAGCACCTGAGTCTGCTGGAGACCCGACAGCATTGCTCGGCCAGGCCAGGCAGTCTCTATCCATCATACGGTTGGATCATTAAGGGGTGAAAACACAAGTTGCTCAGCTGAAAACACACACAGGTCGGGCTGAGTTGTAGGCCCAGGAGAAGTGAGGCTGGTCTGTGTTTATTAAAGGGACTGATGACTGTATCTTGGCGGCTAAGTGTGAGTTTATTTTAGCTCACTGCCAATATATAAAAGCATTATTCAAAACGCAATGCATTTGACGACTTCTCTCAAGGGTGCACAACTGATGGCTGCATCCATACGCCATTAGCTGCAAATATGTGTGACATACACAGGAAAAAACAGAAGCACAGAGATGCTTCCTATAGTGTGATTTACAAGATCCTATGCCAAAAAAAGGCATATTTTATTTTCCTTGCTTTTCCTCGGCTGCATTCTCACACATTCAGAATGTGGTACCCATATTGGTCTCTTATTGCTATGGCAACTAGCGATTTCTCTTGCTCCTTGGGCCCCGTGCTGTCATTACCCAATCAGAACAAGACCTTTGTTAAGATTCCCTCAGGCTGCACTTATTCAACTCACTGTGATGAACTGACCTTACTAAAGAGAGAGCGACGGCGAGAGAGAGACACCTCCAAGCTATCTGTCTCACAGTGCGGCTAAGAAATGAGAGAGATCGACAGGCATTTAAATGGCATTACAATACGCTCTCTGATCTGCAAGGAAGACAATAGACAAAAGACAATCTGCTCCCTGCCAGCAGTTTCTTCTGTCTTCTGTTATATTCTTCCCACATTCATTCTCTAGATGGAGGAAAGAGGAATTTAGAGAAACAGGTTAACAGGAAAATGTCTGGATGATGCTGAACTAGGGATGTGAAATGCTACAACAGGAGTGTTAAAGGATGTTTTAATAATTTACCAACCTTCTCCAGATTGTATGAAAAAGTTTTATGGAACGTTTTGCACAACTATAAAATAAATTCATTATATAAAGATTTTCAATCACCATGATGAAACTGTCATCTGTACTATGTACAGAACAACACAAAAACAGACAAATTAAAGCCGTGTTGATATTTGGAAGTCGAGCGCTTCTGCACAGTTTTGCTTATTAATATGTCACGCTTTAATGCCTCAGCACAAAAAACTTTAAAGTCTTAAAACAAAAGTGCTTCTTGGTTCTGTTCAAAAAACAATACTTTCAGCTCTTCGCTGTGCTGCAAGCATGATATTTATTGATGCAGGTTAAAAACAACTGTGACATCTAAATGGCAGTGCTGTCTCTGTGTATTGTGAGTGTGTGTGTGGGGCTGGGCATCTGAGGCGTGACGGTGGGGCAGAGGGGAAAGAATGGCAGGTTTATTGAGGTCCTGTCAGCAGCCGTGTTTCAGGTCAGAATGACTGACAGCTGATTTAGAGCGGTGCTTTTAAGCTATAAAGCAATCATAACCACACTCTTGTTCTTAGACACACTCTTTCCCCTCCACACACACACAAACACATGCGTTCAACAGCTATAAGCGCACGGTCACCCAGACGTTACAAAACAAACTAGCGCTACAAATCCTCACACGCCGGCATGCTAGCGCACATCCGTAAACATACATCTTTTCTGCCACACGCACACACGTGTTGAACGAATGCTCACTCGTTCGTACCCTTCTGTCGTG
>JAZGTK010011488.1:0-15576 GCA_036877625.1 Ambastaia sidthimunki | reverse complement strand
TGGGTTTCTATTCATTGAAAGCCAAAAATGTGCACTGTTATATATGTATGAAATGAGCCATTTTGATGGTACTTTAATGGTACTTCTCTATAAAGCATCCACAGCAGGGTAACGTTTCAATATTTTTAGTCTGTTGTTTACTGACTCAAAGTTTGTCTCCCCAAACACTCCAGGAAAGGCAGATATATTGTTAGAAAAGCCTCCAGAAACATCCATTAAAAGCTGAGACTGGGAGAGTTTTGGAAAATAAATAATTCAAAGCTGTACTGGCAGCACAATGGACAGACAAACCACAACAGCCATCTGCTTTAGTAAAGAACATTTAAAATACAAACTAAGAAATCTTATTCCTAAGATTATTATGAGAATCCTTCACTTTCAGCACTGTTGGAGAACAACAGCAAACACATTTTCATCACTATAATATTAAACTGCACAAATGCTCTGACATTTATTTAAAAACACGACTGGCAAGATAATAGAAAAAAAAATGGTCAAAGTGATCAGCCAAAGAAAAACTGCCATAACGACAAAACTGGAACCGGATTTTAAAGCCATCACACTAGGAGCTTAAGAAGTGTTTTCCCATCTGTTAAATAGTTGTGCTAATATTGTTTCTTACACATCACTGGTGCTAAAAGGCCTTACAGCTAAGCTAATCTATCTAATTACTTCATGCATACGTTTGCATAACTCTGAACAGGCCTCGCTCATAAACAGCCCTGGCACTGCCCCACACCTCCTATGACATAAATGTTTCATTTCCAATCGCTTCTCTGCTTTCCAGCTATAAATAAACACCCCGTGACCACAAATTGCTTTTCCATCTTGTGTAAATGTCTACAGTGTGCTACGCTTTCCCGCGGTGTGACATGAGGTCGCTGTCCAGCAGAACCAGGTGGCAACTCTTGGCTAGGCTCGCGGCGTCTTCCTCGTCAAATATCTATGGTAATGAGGTGGAAGTCACGTGACCAACCAGCCAATGGGAAGTCAGAGTGCGGTGGTGACTCAGGTGTGGGCATGAAAAAGTCAGAGCAGCAAAATTAAGGCTCTGGGATGTCAGGAAGGCTTCAACAACATGCCAGGGGACATGCTAATTATAGCATAAGGAAGGAAAGCAGGAAATGTTGATGAATTATTAGCCGAGGCTATGTGAGATGGAGTTTTGGGGGGTGATATTAAACACAGACTATATGAGACTAGTACATGAGAGAGATATTTATACACACTACTTCTGAAGCATCCCAGCTAACATGGAACAATTTTAGAATGTTGGCTAATGTTCTCTAAAATTTTTCTCAGTTATCAAAAATGTTCTTGCAGTAATGTTGGTAGACCATTTTCCTGATGTTAAATATCAGATATCAAAAATGTGATTGTTAAGTACGTAGTGTAATGTTTTAAAAACGTTACAGATTAAAAAAAAAGTACAACTTTCAAAACACCTAGTTTTTAGAACTTTAAAAATAACATTTTTACCATGTTTGTTTTTAATGGAAACATTATGGTAGCATTCTTACAACCTCAAATTGACATGACCTAGTTTTGCAGAGGCTACATACACCAAGCATAAATACACTAATTGCAATCTGTCTAGTATCACAGAGTCTGGTTACTTGCACCTGGTGCCGACTATCCAGTGAGTATTTAACAGTAACCGCTGATTATTATTGGTTTTGAGTTCTTTTTCTTCACTACAAATGTCTCGCAAACCACTTTCCAGAGCTCTGAAGGTCAATTTTTGTCCATAATTTTAATTGCTGGTTAGTTTAAACCAACATTTCCTCAGAGCCGTTCTCCAGAGTCCCGCTGCTCTCCAGCACTTCACACTTAAATGTCAGAATATCAAATGCTGATATTTGCTCATTCTTACAATCAGTCAGCAAGTGAATCTCCATGTTAGGCCTTCATTCTTCACTGAGGCCTGTTCCCCTCACTTCTCATTTAGACCTTCGCTTCTCACTCAGGCCTGTGCTCCTCACTCCACACTCAGACCTGCTCTCCTCACTCAGACCTGCTCTCTGTTAATAATGAAGCAGTTAATGCTGACTGCTTTCTTCTCACCTCATTTCATTCACAATCATTTCAGACCAAAAATGACCTGCTGCTAAAAATAAACCCTACGACTGATTACTTTGTTTTTCACACACCATAACATCTTTCAATCCTCCTCATTCTATAATCAGTGTCTGATCCTGATGGTATTTGTGAGGATAAAACTGATGTTTTTCAGCACATGTAGTGAGTGTAAGATGGACAGTGTGGATTATGGTGCTCATTTCTCAAACATCTGAGTCTTTGATGTTTGAGCTCTTCACACGTTTGGCTGTTGGTGATATTTTAATGTCCCTAAAACTCACAAAAAAAATTGACATAAAAAATAAACTACACTGTTTGCATTAGTAGCTTACTGTAACATTTGGGGGAAAATAAAACTTTTCCAGCACCAATAACAATTTTTAAAAGCAGGGTAGGTAATTTTTTCACTAAATAATTTTTAATTTAAATTAAATATATTTATATAAATATGTATCTTCTGTGGAAGGCGCGGGACCATAAAATGTTTGTCCAGTCATTGCATTCAGTTGTTTGTTAATCTGTATGCGTTCATGTGATGGAGGGGTTGTGGCTTTAGAGAAAGCTCTGAAGAGAGGGTGGGATTTTATGCTTTCATAGCTAACTTGCTATTGCTAGCCTCTCTAAAAGTGCCTGCCCTACCTTTAGGGGTAAATATCAACCAAAAACAAATTAGACTCACAAGTTTTGCCCAACATTTAGACACATTAGCTTCAGTTTGTTTTTAAGCAATGCCACAGATTCTCAACAAGGCTGAATTTGATATTTTTGAGGGCCGGTTGTGTTTTCATACCTGAGCCATTCCAACGTTTAACTGGCCTTGTGTTCATCCTGCAGAAAGACTGTCTTTAACACTCAGTTTCTCTGCATACTAAAGTGCTTCTAATCCCTGATAATAAAAAACAGCATGATTTTATCATTACTACACAACGCTTTAGTTCACTTTTGACTCATATGACTAAACGGATTTATCCTGCTCTCATCACAAGCACCCTAAATCCTTTCCTGTATTCTTACTGGGTCACTGCTATGCTTTTTAGCAAACATCTGTAGTGCACCACCCTCCGATTCAAGCCAGTGTTACATACAGCTCTAGATGTCACAACACTTACTGTTGAGTCTCAGTTATTAAACCCTGTGCCAGCTGACAATTTTAGGTTGTAAGAACATTTCCCTAACATTTCCATTAAGTAACAAAAACATACAAATGTTATTCTGAATGTTCTAGGAATGTTCAAAACATTCAGTTTATTAGATGTTGCATTAACATTATTTTTTGTTTATAAGAACGTCACTTAAACGTTTAATTCTATAACACTTTTAAAACGTTCCACTAACAACTTAAGAATAATGTTTTTGATTTATATTTCTAGTATATAGAATTTTTGATATAGATTTAAGTAAACAAAAACAATCCCCACAGATTAACAGCATAAATGCTTTTTATATCTTAGTGCAGGCAAGCTAGCTTTAAAAGCATAAGATCCCACCCTTTCTTTAGAGCATCTTTAAAACCAGAACTTCTTCAAAACACATGAATAGTTTCACTGGCAAGTGGGACATCCTATTATTACTAGTATTCAGACCGAATGCAATGATTGGATGAAAATGTATGGTCCTGCATCTTCTATAGAAGATATATATATATATATATAATGGTCTTTAGATCACTTTACACAGCATAATAACCAGCATAACAAAAGATGTTTCTACAAAAAAATCAACTATCCTGCTTTAAAAAAAACTGAAGGGTATTTTTCAAGGCACTGCAATATTACTAGTGGAGAATATTAAAAAGTTTTGAACAGTTATACTGTAGATAGAACATAATGTACATATACTGTACTGTATGTACCAGAAGTCACATTTGCTGTACATACTAACTGCCATAACCGGCAGAAATCTTCGTTTGATAGTATAACAGGCTCCATATGGTGCCGTTCTAATCAAGTGTGAACGAGTTAGCATGCATGCACCTGTTTAGACCACTGGCAAGACTACAGACAAACATTTACAGACATTAACACAAGATCAGGTCAAGAACACTTACATAAATCTGAGCGATATCTGTATCACTGATTCGCCTTCAAAGATTTCAAAAATGCTAAACTGTATAATTCAACCACAGTACAAAGCAGTTGTGTTTGGTCCCGGCAGAACAGAGCAACAATATTTATAGCAAGTCATTCATTCGCATGAGCGAGAATTCATTTTTAGAGCTGAATTTATGGCAACTGAATGTAGGTCAAGACATATCTGTTGCGTTTCTTTGTAATGAAAATGTAAAACAGAACACTTAATAAAAATCTACTACGTGGAATAAAGTGTCTTTCGTTTGTAATACACGAGCTGACGTTCTGAGGTGAATGCAAAAGAAGATATTAGAGTATAATGAGTTAAACCACAGGTGACTTCCAAGCCGAGCATGTTTTTAGATCCAGTATCACCTTAAGGGAAGTTCTGGATTTCAGAATATGGTCATTTATTTTCCTGCAGTGTGAAATTAATGTTCAGGAATTCTGTTGTGTCTGTGATCTGTGTTACATTATGTCTGCTGTAAATGTCTGAGGTCACGGAGCTGTTTTAAGATTCGTCAGTATCAAATGTTTCATATGAAGCCATGCAGTTTAAACTGTAGAAGATTGTGTTTTAGCAGTACTGAAGATCAATGAAATCTGTCCTGATTCTCTACCATGAATGAGGTATTTTCACTCCAGTCTCGACACACATCCAAACAAAGAAACAAACAGATGATGCAATTCACATCATTCCACAACACTATCAGTGTAGAAGTTTTCACCCGGCTAACTATTTTAGTTTGAAAACAGTTTTGTTTAATTTAGAACATTTTCCTAACTAAGTAGCAAAAATGTTAAACATGCTATTTTGAAAGTTCTAGAAACATTCAAAACATCTAGTTAACTTGGTTATAAGGACATTATTCAAGCTTTTTATTCTGTAACATTTTAAAAACATTATATCAAGAAATTAAAAATAACAATTTTTTGATCTATATATTTACCATAAAAGAGTTTTACAAACATTACTGCAAGAACGTTTTTTATACCTTGGTAAGAACTGGAGAACGTTAGCCAACATTCTGAGAATGTTCCCAGTTAGCTGGCCACTGGTCACATAATCTATCTGTGTCTGCGAGTGGCATGTTTTTCCACATTAATCTCTTAAAGTCCCTGGTCTGTAATAAGCTAATATTCTGATCCAGACGTTACACATGGCTAGAATAATTAGCGTCATTGCGTCTTCATAACTGGGGGCACACAAAGCAGAAGGCGCTGCCAATATCAGTCGTCTTCCAGGACGGAAACATGCCCTCGCATTGCTTTCATCTCTGCATGCGCCATGATTCATAATTCATTATTTGTGAGAATGAACGGGAAAAAGCCCAACAAGTTATCTCAGCTGTGTGATTCAGCTAGGCATGAAATGCAACTAAACATTTGCGTCTCGTGCATTAAGCAAAAAGGGGGAGGGATGTTTGTACGCAGACTCTCCACACACAAATAAACAATAACATAACTGATAACTCAAAAACGCTTTTAAATATTTGATGCATATACAGTATAAATAGAAAAAAAGCATTTCTTCCACAGACTCGATTAGATCTAGACAACGCTAAAGAATCTTTTGAAATGCAATAAAACGTGCAAAATGTTCTTGTAGCTCAATTGGTAAAGCATTGTTAGCAGCGCAAACGTTGTGGGTTCAAATCTGAGGGAACACGCATTGATAAAATGCATATGCTGAATTGAAGTCACTTTGGATAAAAGAGTCTGTCAAATGCATAAATGTAAATACAAAAATGATTTAGCTAAAACAGTTACAGACTGCTCCACAGACACAGACCTTCAGAGATCTCAAATGTGTTCTTAAAATATTGCAGAAAAACTGCTTATTTATCTACATTGTTAAAGAACATTATCAACAAACTGATACCAGGTCTAATGTGTGTGTGTGTGTGTGTGTGTTTCATTTATACAAATACAACGTGAACATTTCACAGCACTGACTGGTTACATGTTCTCATTTATTTCTGTTATTAAACTTCACCTCTGCATGGACTTAACTACTGTATTGTCAAATAAAGTTTCAGCCTAACACACATCAGAAATGACAGAATATGTCAATATTCTTCATCCCCTTGAATTTTAAACTAAAACGACTCTCAGTTTCGGCCACTTTAAATGCTGACGGTAAACGCAGGACGTGGGTTGTTCAATAATTCAATGGAAACCTTTTTGTCTCTTTTGAGGCAGATAAACTTTAGTGATGCTCTTCACTTTCTCACAGAGAAACCTGCATTATTCTAATTGTAAAAAATGACACTTCTAGAGTTTCTTTTCTTCATAATAACCCTTTTCTCTGTTACCCGAGGAATGTCACACAGTTATTTGGGTGATTGTTCATGCTCAGCTGAAGTTTTTACAGGTAAAACTTCAAATGAACAGTTTCCTAAATACGGAGAGGAAAAAAAAAAACTGCAAAAGCTTTTTGAAAAAGCACTTAATAAAAACCCATTCTAGGTTCAGTCAGAAGCTGACACTGAAAAACGCTGCAAAAGCTGTTGAAAACAAAGTTGGAGAACCATCTAGAAAGCACTCATGTTAGTGACAGTTAATGGTCAGAACGGCGAAATAAAATGACAAAAAATAATCATTTCTTCATCCTTTGTGCACATACCTTCATAATGTACAATGGGATTTATAATGTATAATGAGACTTATACTGTAGATCCTCTATGTTTTTATTTTCATTCTTTACACACTCTTTACACACACATACAAGTATAACGAAGGCTAAATGTTAATGCCAGTGTGGTACAAATACACTTAACTCAAGATATATTCTCTAAAACTAATCTTAGTATGTAATTCAATATTTATAAGCACATTTAGGATGTTTACTGTAGTTATTTTTACAGTAAAACAAGACAGTAATAGTCATCTGCAAAGAAGAATATAATTAGCCGTGATTTAGAACACTTTGAAAATGTTGCAGCCATAAACTCCAGTGGGCAAATAATAATGAAGAAAACAAGCCACCAGCTTCTGCCAGGAGCAGATCTAGAACGTTCTGAAGACGAGCAGCTCCACCAGAGGCTGTTCTCTGTTTAGCACTCACAACCCTGACGTCTGCCCAGCTGTTGTCTCTGCTAACTGGTAATGCAAAAATGTGTTATATAGATGCTCAGTGTCTGCATGTGAAAAGATTCCACGTGTCACTCAGCTTCTAATGTACCCGGAGTTATATCTTAATGCTGAAGCACATCATATCTGCACCACAGGTGGGTATACACACACACACACACACACATACATACATATATATTATATTATATACACGTGTACATAACAAACCAGGTATGTTGACTTGACTTCACCCCAAACACAGTACAGATTCTGTGCTTGTGAAACCCTCTCCACATGTTTCCTCCAGCATCCTGCTGTAGTTTGGGATAAATGTGCACCAATAAGCTGTAATTCATTAACCTCCATCTCTCACACTTTACTGCAGTGCCAGAAACATATGTCAGAAGCAATCCAGCTCAAAGAAAGCCTCTTTCCAGCCAGCATCCATAAGCCATGCAAATTCCAGAAGGTGGATGATGCACTGGAGAGGAGGTGCAGCGGATGGGAAGTGGAGGATGAAATTTTCCTTAGGGATGCTGCAGTGATGTTGGCACTCTGGGTAAAGGTTGGTGAGAGCGTGCAAACCTCTCTCGTGCCCTGCTGTGATAAGCTGAACAGGAGAGTGAGCAATCAGTGATTAAACGGGTGATTTAGCCCACGCCAGCACCCACCCGCAGCCCCGACCTCAGGGTCAGAGTCTGCCGCAGCTACCCGATCATGAACAAAACAGCTCTCAGCTGGTGGGGCTCCCGCTCTGGGGAATTTTTTAGTGGAGGTCAAAGGTGCGATCCATACGCAGCAGTGGGGGGCTGATTCAGAAACAGATGTGTACAACACTCAACCAGAGTGAAAAAGCACTGATTAGCTGTTACACATGACCACACTGACAAGAGACCCTGACGACACACAGCAGCAATACCACCCACCCACACACACACACGTTTACTTATCTATCTAAAGGGGGACATTCCATAGTCTATTATTGTTTGTATAAACAGCTAGTTATAAACAATATAATCTAACAATAACCAAAACTCTTTCTGCATTTGCAAAAAACTGATGATAATATCATGTAAAAGTAAGCTGCTCTCAGAAAGGGCCATTTTGCCTCTAAAACTGGTTGACTTTAGTCAGTCAAATGGAAACTCTCTCTCTCTCTCACACACACACACACACGCACTCACACACGCACTCACACACGCACTCACACACGCACTCACACGCACACACACACTCACACACACTCGCACACACTCGCACACACACGCACGCACACTCACGCACGCACACTCACGCACGCACTCACACACGCACCCGCAGTCACACACGCACACACTGACACACACACGCACTCACACACGCACCCGCACACACACTGACACACACACACACACACACACTGCAGCTCTGTTTTGCTCCTCTGATCTGTCAGTGTTAATCAGTGAGGAAAGCTGTGATCATTGCACCTCAGTGTTGAAGCAACATGCTGGTGACAGCCAGGTCATCTTCAGCTGATGCTCATGAAGTGAAGAACACTCCACAACTTCACAATCACACACACAGACAAGCATCTGTTCTTCTTACCAGAACAACAACCCCCTCAAATCTCCTTCAGTCACAGCTACACTACAGATGGATGTTTAATAGAACAATGTTTGAATCAAAAAATCAAGGGGGCATCCATGTCAAGTACTTTTCGAAATCTGAGCTTGTTAGCGCTTAAAAAAACAAAAGCGTTTGGAAAAAGCAATTTGGAAACACCTACAATATGTCTTAAAAATGTCGACTTGATTAGGCTGTTGTAGAAACAGCAACATCTGCTTATGAATTTTAAATAATTTTACTTACTTTTTGTGTTTAACCCATATGTTTATTTAATAATGATATGGTGACTCCAATGGCAGAAACGTTTTAATAATGGCTTTACAGAAGCAGTATTTTGGTCTTACACAACTCACTAATGCTTATCTGATTGTCATGTTTAAATCCTATTAAAGGCTCTGATGTCCATGACATACATTATAAACATTTCTACCAGAAAACATAAACAGATGTCACCCCCCCCAACTTCTGAAGCTGTGATGTCACCTTTGACCCATATATAAATGTATGATATTGCCACTAAATATCATGTTTTAGAAAGAGCCCCATTAGCACAACACGTTTGATGTATTTCTATTGTACCAACACAGGGAACAGTGTAACTTCCCAACCCGATCTGTTTATCTTGCGAGTTAAACTCATACAGGCATGAACGTTTAATGCAATGCATTAATCCCAAAAATAAAGAACTGTGCCGTGCTAGCCATCGACGCAGGTGAATTATGCGCCTCGGTTGCGTTCAACAGTCCTGCATTTTTTTTACTAGCCATCCAAAGGGCCAAAGACAAAAATAACCGTTTAAATGATGAAGCGTCACATGCCCGCAGACTCTATGGATTTCCCACCAGCCCCGGCGCAACCGCAAAGATTTGCAGCCATGCAATTAAACACCTTAATTATAAAACTGCCCTTTCACCATAATAAGATAAATGTTAAAATTAAAATGCAGATTCTACTATTCAGTTCTATTCCCCTCGTCTGATTCAGTTCAGGTTCAGAATGGTTGCCATGGCGATGAGGATCCTTAAGAGAGTAAGTGAGTTCGGCTGATGAGCAAACAGAACTAACGAGGCAGGTTGAGTCATGTGACACGGCGAGGTAGAAATAACAGGAACGTACCTCACCACTTCAGAGAAAACAAGAGCGAGAAAACTCATTCAAGGCTGGAGGAAATGGAATGGCCGGGGTGTTATTTTAGGATCAATGTGAAAATCAGGTTACGTTAATAAGGAAGATGAGAGCAATTTTTATGCTTCTGTGGAATAATGTTTGTGCCTGTCAGTAAGGGCAGGAAAAATATCCAAACATCGTTAAAACCTGAAAAGCAGAAGATATTAAGCCCTGATTTACAGAAAACATCTGCTCCTAAAGCTGCAATCTGTAACTTTTTTTGGTCAAATATCAACAAAAATCTGTTATTGAGCAAATACATGACAGATCAGTGCTCAACATGACCTCCTTGCTTTCCCCACAATTTGCAACTTTAAGTTTACAATAATGATTTATAATTTTAGCTGTCGGGCCCCATTTCCTGAAAATGTCAGTTTGGCTTTATTCGACTTCAACATACGTAATGCAAGGTATGTAAAGTAACCTGCAATTTCATGTTTCAAACAGTGATGGCGACCGAGAGACAAAAGTTACGTATTGCAGCTTTAAGTTTTCTTCTCACCCCATTGGAATTCTTCTGTCTTGTTTTAGGAATAATCTAACTAGTGTGTTTTTTATGTTTAAAACAAGAAAAACTGTGTTACAAAAGACAATAAACTTTATTTAGAACAAGTCTTTTCAAGTAAACATATTTTGCTTTCAGGTTTAAATACTGATTAAGAAAATGATTTTTGCTGTCTAGGGGCAGTGAAAGTTGGTGTGCTCTATCTGTGCTAAATTAAACTATTACTGTTTTATATGATTTATTGGTTAAAAGCGGCTACGTTCAAAACAATCCACTCCCCAATATTCTGACTGTTTTGCTCTGAGATGAACGTACACTTAATATCTGCACAGCTAAACCCTGTTTAAATAAGGAAATTGATTATGTTTCATTGTATCAGAAGGTAAATAAAGAAAAAACAGTTTTCTTGGTTGTTTGTTGACTCAAAGGCTTACATAGACTCCTGGTAAATTAGAGTAAGTGGTAAAACGAGGCTTCATGTTCCTGCTTGAGTTTAATTGTCTCTTTGGCCCAGCAGTGATGGAGAACAACCTGATTCAGTGCATGACAACAGTGTTTGTGTGTGTGTGTGTGTGTGTGCGCTGGGGTAGAGTCTCAGGTAAACATGTTGATTACTAAGCTCAAAACCTCTCTCACCATCATCCCCTTGAGAAAATCACAAAAACACATTGCAGGGCCACTGCTTGAATTCACAGATAGTGTGTACAACAGGACCTTAGAGAGCCCACTGTCACAGGGCCTAGAACAACAGCCCTGAACGTTTCCACCTCACAACATACTAAAGTATGTATTTAATAAACAGTTAGTCAATGTGCTATATATGACAAGGCCTTAGACTTGTTCCAAAGCCTAGCAAGCTGTTTCGTTGTCTGCTGTCTACATAGGCAGCTACCTTTTAAGTAAGCATACACAGTGGAACTTTACAACACAGCATTCCCGTTAATGGTTAATCATGCACAGAAAATAAACACACTCACTATTGAGTCTAATTTGAGTTTGGCATTAACACATATTTTAAGCTAACTGCAATAATTTAAAAGACAAAAACATGCATAGTGGTAAAATAATCAATAATATTGGGTCAGATTGATTGCAGATCAATCTATTAAGATTCATATATTAATTTCAACATTTCACGATGTGCAACACAAGATGTATGGCCAACAAATTAATGTCTGAGAAATATCACATCTAACAGGCTTTACAAATGCCTCAAAGTCTTACATGAAAGACTTCAACCTAAACCTGTTTTTGTCCTCAGATATACAACTGCACAAAGGCAAATTTTATTTCTCTCATCATACAGAACATGAGTTGAATTAAAAACTTGTCTTTTGATCTCACATAAAGCTGCACTAAAAAGCAAAAGCCATTTTCCTCAACCAGCTCTCAAGAAAATGAACTCAGGCTGTGGTCCAGAGAGCACAACAAACTCACTACAAAAATCACTCAGCAGGAAATACATCTTGTGTTGCTGCACCTTCAACAGACCGGTACAATTTTGCTGAGAATTATTTTTTTAATAAACTCATTTTTAATAAGGTCCATTTGTAATCAGAATGAATTTTTATTAAATAAGGGATTTAAAGGTACCATAAAATCAAAATATGCTATTCATTATTTAATAGAATATTGCAGTGTTATATGTGCACATCATTATTTTGTTTTTAATTCACGTGCCCTCATTATCTTTAATCAAAATCTGAAAATTCACTGATGATGTCAGTCTGGGCGGAGCCAGAGCTGTTAACCACTCCCCTCCAACGGTTAATCTACTGAAAGATTTGAATCGCCTACTTTTCTCAGGCCAATCACACACACCACACACACACATCGACAGACACACATATATATATATATATACACATATATGAAAGCTTTGCATGATAAACAGACTGAAACTTATTGAAACCTTATAAAGTGAATATTCGGTTATAAATAACTGCTTTTGTGCTCCACAGAACAAAGGAAGTCATTATGGGTTTGCAACGAGGAAGTAAATGATGACAGAATATTCATTTTTGGGTGAACCGTCCCTTTCAGGTATCTTTGAGGCACGCCGGCACCTGTTTGCCTCAATTCTCAATTCTTTTTGTTGGGGAAAAAAGGATTTGGGGGAAATTGTCTCCAGCTTCCTGTCGTCTAAAAGAATGAGGTGGAGAGATGGAGGGCAGGGAAGGAGATCTGCTCAGGTGGTGTACTGCTATTGATTCTTTATGTGGGGACAATTTCCTGAGTGCCTCTGATTTGTCTGTCACATTCCATTATGACTCGTGTGCTTTGAGTTTCTCTGTGATACTGCATGAGGTGTCGGAGCTCTTTATGTGACTGTGGAATTGCGAGAATGTATTGAATTCTCTGCAGTTTGGTTATTATTTTCTTGCGAACTTGATTTAGCCATCTGGACCGATTTCAGAAAGCAATACTGAAACGCTGTAATCACGTTAGCCATTGTAAAAGCGTTTCAGTGGTTGTGCGAGCGGCGGGGCGAGTCTGGATGTTGGACATCTCACTGTGCTCTGGTCCAAACGTTCTGCCAGTCACAATAAGAGAAAACTGTCATGCGTGAAATATCTGGACTCAACAGAAATTATTTTATCGTGCGCTTTAAAAATGGCGACTTAAGACAAATTACTAAAAGGTCAAAGAATCCAATTATGGCTTTGCCAAAAATTGTAATCTTCTATGCATCTAATTTGTATGTATAGAAAGAGAATAATGCTGAA
This sequence comes from Ambastaia sidthimunki, assembly GCA_036877625.1. NCBI lineage: Eukaryota > Metazoa > Chordata > Actinopteri > Cypriniformes > Botiidae > Ambastaia > Ambastaia sidthimunki. The sequence goes on along the minus strand of JAZGTK010011488.1, from coordinate 2,350 downwards.
GTGTGAGATCGTCTGTAAAACAAACCTCAGCAGTCTATTCATCCTCTATGAAAGAACAAGAAAGGACTTTGTCTTGCTCGCTGGGGGATTTGTAAAGCAATATTCTTTACAACATGTATACAACATGTATTGTGAAAAGAGCTACACAAATAAACTAAAATACAGAAAAGGTCTGAATTTACGGTAGGTGTACATTACATTACAGAGTAAGATTTAAGTTTATACAGGCCCAAAGAAACTACCAAACTAACTAACTAATTCCAACAGAGGCATGACATATTTTTAGAAATGCAATCTGTAACCCTTTCTAATTAAAAATCAGCAAAAATCAGTGTTTGACATGGAAGATCAGTGTTCAACACAATCTCTCCACCTTACCCAATTCATGAGTGAGTTTATAATAATGATTTATAATCTGAGCTGTAGGGCCTGATTTTACAGGAAATGTGTATGTACAAACAGGAAGATGATTCAAATTTGTCATCCTTGTTAAGAAAATAACTCCGCAAGTAACCTACAATTTTACGTTTTAAACAGACATGGCGCTAGAAAGGCAAAAGTTACGGATTAAACTTGTAATATTCCACAAAAACGTACGATCCTAAAACAGTTTTACTAAAAAAGGCCTTCACCAATATTAGCCTATGATATTTAAGTAGTAGTGTAAACAACAAAAAGTGGCTTGTAGTCTGTCACCCTTGGACCTGATAGCTGTTCTTTGTGCTAGCAACTTATGTGCTAGTTTGGCAAACATCGTAAAGGACGTTGATTCTGCAAGTCTAAATCGCAACATTTTCAGAAAAAAAACGACCACATGCTATAAAGCCTCTCATTTCCACTCAGTCTTACAGACAAAATCCAGCTCCCTTGAGAAAACTTACCACTTCCTGCTGTTTGAGAAACACCTTTAATTCATTGTACATATTGAGCCCAGCAGCCAAATCGAATTAGTCAGACTTTTGCTAGGACAACTCAGTGGCTTTCTTCAGCACACCACACATGTAACACAAACGCCGGCTGATTTCCTGTCACCTTCTCGTAATTGAACACAATCAGCCCTGAAACGTACACCGTTGACAGCGTTTCTTTAAGCAGTTTGGAAAATAAAAGGTTTAAAACAAGTCGACAACGTCCTGCATCGGTGCCATTTTGACATTTGCATTTCAGAGAGTAACGCTGCGGAAAAAGGAAACATTTCGTAAACATTGGTGACACAGCTTTCATGTTCCAGTTTCCATTTCATCAAAGATGATTCTAATAGATAATGCCAAGGTTACTTGTGATAGCAATCAAAGGAAGTGTAATTGTGAAAGCGAGAAGAGACTGCTTATGTGTTGGGTGGAAATGAAATTAGCATTCGTTAGCATAATCGCATGGGAACAAAGAGAAATGATCACTTTCTTCAAAAACGACGTGTCGGAGAATAACCAAACGGCTTGAAAATGATCACAAAAATAACTAAGACCAAGGTCAGTGTGTGTACTCTCTTTTCTTTAAGATCTCTTGTCTAATTGTTCATATCTCTTATCCCTAGTGGGAACGGTCTTTTGAGAATCATTCAATTCACCCGTTTCAAACTCTCCGTTTTGAAGTTGGTCAATATAAGTCGCACAAAGAAATTCAGCTTCAATGCAGAGTCAGAACAACTCAGAGTTTTGCCCTATATATTGTTTTAAGTTGTAGCTGAAAGAGAGAGACCATCTAGCAAGTCAATTAAAATGAAGTAATTAAAATGTATTCAGGGCAAAAACATGTCTGAAACTTCTTAGAGAAATTCACAGCTAGTACTGACCTTAAAAAAAATTTGACAAACCTTTAAAAATGAAACTGTGGTGAAAGACTTTTGCTGACATTTTTACAAACTGTCAAGCTCTTCAACAACAAAACTCTTTCATTTAGGCTAGGCAAGATTAAAGGGCTTTTTAACAGCAAAATTATGTTGTGAGCTCTGACTTAGGCTGTTTGAAAAACATTCACAAACCTTAATAAAAAATAATCACAAGCCTTAATTTAAAGATAGAGTAGGCAATTTCGGAGACGCTAGCAATAGAGAGCTAGCACTGAAAGCAAAAGATCCCACCCTCTTATCAGAACACTGTAAAGCCAGACGTCCTCCAATTATAGTTTAGCAGTCACTGCAAATGTTGTCCAGCTCTTTAAAGACAAATTAGCAATTAAAATGCCACTTTTAAAAGTGTGTATCATGTAAGCTGTAATCACACCATATATCTTTATAACAGGGTGTTGAACAGTAGAAAAATTGCACATTTAAATACACATATTTATATATGTATATATTTTTATCTGTTTTTATCTGCAACAACATTTGCAGTGTTATAATTGTCTTTTA
>JAZGTK010011487.1:0-15576 GCA_036877625.1 Ambastaia sidthimunki | reverse complement strand
GCTTGTCTGTGTGTGTGTGTCTGTGTGATTGTGTGCTTGTCTGTGTGTGTGTGTCTGTGTGATTGTGTGCTTGTCTGTGTGTGTGTGTCTGTGTGATTGTGTGCTTGTCTGTGTGTGTGTGTCTGTGTGATTGTGTGTTGTCTGTGTGTGTGTGTCTGTGTGTGTTTGTGGGCTGTTGAGCGTGATATGGCTTCCACCCAGCTGGAAAGTTTGTTGTGTTTTTAAAGCTTGTCTCCATGGAGTCATAAGTCCGGTCTGTAAGCTCGCCATGCAGCTTTTTTTCTAGAGGAACAGTGCAGGACGTTATGAAATGACTGTGGATGGTAAACAACTGCTATTCTAAAAATCTTTCAGCCAGTTGCTCTCAGAAAGCTGTTGAAAACATTTCTCAGTGTCTGTATCTAACGGTGTATTTTTAAACGCTCTCAAGGAAGTTTTTTATTTGTTTAAAAAAAATAAATGTATATTTAGCAATAATAACATTGTCTATTTTTAGGACCATTAACATTTTTATCATTGTGGTATTATTTTCTTTACAATTAGTCACATTGTCTTCCCAAATGACTGTAATAAAACACCTGATTTACATGATTATAATACAACTCTAATTCTAACTCTTTTTCTTGTGATGAGTTAAATCTGAAATGAAATGATGGATTGAGTCTTTAATAAAAGGGTCACGTTACAGAATGTTGCACTGGAGTTAGTCAGAATGGAGATCTGATGCTGTATCCACGTCTCGTGTGTGTTTGTTGAACTGACAGTCTGAGATGTCAGCTAGGTTTGTGAGGTCTGACTGAGACAGCGTCCTGTGTGCAGACCTAAGGTGACACTGGGACGTTTTAGTTGATATTTTTCTCTCTAAGAAGTGCATGTGGTTTGGACTGTGTGTGGACTGGAGAACTGAGTGCTAATGTTGGAGTGTGTGTAAGAGTGTCCTCTAGTGGCTGTGTAGAGACAATTATTAACTACATGTATGCAATTTCGCAGTATTCTATATATGTAAACAGTCTCTCTGAAACTAGCTGAATGAAGCAAACGCTGAATAAAGCAGTGTTTGTTCACGTTACATGCTAAAATCTCAGGGTTAGGGTTCAAATCAAACAGGTGATGCTGGCCTTACCAACAAAATATCACGTACAAGTAAGCATGTAAACTGAGTAATGCTTAATGCTTTATGTTTATTGTAAATACATATATATGTAATGTGGTTTGTATACTTTCTTAAAACTAGAAGCATTGAAATACAAAAAAATGAGTATTAACATAAATATTGATCAACAATGACATTGTTTTTCTGTAGGTTGAAAATGAATGTCAGGAGTTGGTGGATGGCTCTTTAATCGACTTGTGTGGTGCGACTCTTTTGTGGCGCTCGGCTGAAGGGCTCTCTCGCACGCCCACAGTGAAACACCTGGAGGTTCTCCGCCGGGAGCTGAACGCCGCACGGCCACAGTGCCCCGTGGGGCTGCACACTCTGGCCTTCCCCAGCTTTAATCGCTCCATCAAGAGCTCGGCCCATGAGGATCAGCCCTGGGCGTATCTTCACTGTGGACACGTGCACGGATACCACACCTGGAGGGGTCGCCGCAGGGTCACGAAGGAGGGCTCAACTGAGGAAGAGGATGATGAGTCTGAGACAAAAGAAGTGGTGGAGCGGGAACTCCTGAGGGAGGGGGAGAGAGAGTGTCCGCTGTGCCGCACGCGGGGTTTGTACGTTCCTCTGAAGCTGGGCCGCGAGTCGGGCTTCTATCTGGACGCGGCTCCTCCGACACATGCCTTCAATCCATGCGGTCACGTGTGTTCAGAACGAACAGCTGCGTTTTGGAGTAAACTGCCAATACCGCATGGAGCTTACGGCCTTTACTCGGCATGCCCGTTCTGCATGAAAGCGCTGGCTCGAGACAGGAAGTGTGTGAGACTTATCTTTCAGGGACCGTTGGACTAAGTGTGTGTGATGTGTGTTAAAGACTCCACTGGAGTAGAAGAGCTTCTATATGCTGCACTTCAAAAGCGCAAAACTGTCGACACATATTTAGCCAACATCACTGTTTTTCCCAAAAGCCTCCTGTTCTCTGCACTGCCGGACAAAGCAAAACATTTGCTGTACATTCAGTAATTTACTGTTAAAAGTGTCTGAGGTTGAGCTTTAAAAATAGATAGAAAAAAATAGATAGAACTACATTAATAAAAATAGACAGAACTACATTAATACTAGTAACGGTTTTTTTAAAAGATGACATGCAATAATTTGTACTTTTTCTTGAACAGAGGACCTGTCAGGAATCCAAGCTGATGCACTTAAATACACTTGATTCTTTGATTTAATGCTTGTGTTTCATTTTCTGTGCTTGATATTTCAAATGGCAACTGATTATCTTCTCTAATATACTAATAATGTTCAAAATCATTGAGTTTGACAGGTTTTCAGTCTTCAGAATACTGTTATATTATATATTATTATGTGGGTTAAACTGTATTGTTGTTGCATTTTATCATCAGTGTTTTTGTATCATTGTTAAGGAATAAAGTTCTTTGTTCATACTTTTTGATGTTCCACTTTCTGATAGAAAAAAACTGTCATTCAAATATAACATAATAAAGATGAGAGAGAAAAAGAAAGCAGAAAATAATGCCACAACTGCGACACATGAACACATACAGCGTTTGACAGGCGTTCAGACTGAAGCAAATGACTGGATGATCATTGTGTGTTCTGCAGGTTTATATAGAAATATTGAGCACTTTACTCAGTGATGTGACGAGACTTTCAACCTGCACAACGTGTCCTTGCCCTTAATTTTATACACACGATTTATGCTTCTTTAATATTTGATATAATGAAAATACTATACTATAAAAATACTGAAAGCAGATTGGCGAAAAATAAAAGAGAAAATGAAAAACATTTTCTATATTAAATAAAGGACAGAAACAAACACTGACGTGGCGTGCGGTGTAACCGGAAGTGTGTCGGCTGTGCGCGCGGTGCATTGTGGGTCGGTGGCCGGTGTGCTGTGATATTTCAGCCGCTCTGTGAAGATGTGAGATGAGGATGATGATGATATGATCGCCAGGAGCCGCTTTATCTCACGAAACAGGTAGAAAACATGACAGACACGCGCGCGCGCTGTTCACGTGCGTGAGGAGAGTCCAGCGCGCGCGCGAGCAGCTTTATTGTGATTAGCTGACAGGCTAACGCGCGTTAAACACAATAACAAACTCTCACATACACACAACAACATAAAACACGCGTGTGACATTAAACTCATTGATGGCTAGTTGAAGAGATAATGACATCAGCGCTGTGGAGGTTTATTGTGCACTTCACACTAGCCAATATCACGAGTTATGATTATATATCAATAAAYAGTTCACACATCATGTCTGTCGTATTGAGAATAACATGTGTCTGTAGCTACTGCGTCCACAGTAAGTCATGGCGCTGGAAACGTGAATCCTAAAGCAAAAAGCTGCTAGTCCCGATTGTGGATGAAGAGACAAATATAATAGCGCGTAATATTTGCTGGAGTGTAAGAGTTAAATGTGAAGATGATGAAGATGAAGTCCAGTGTTAATGATTGATGCTTCTGTTTAGAAACAGTCACGTGTCCCATCTCACACTCACACGAATTATTCAATACAAAACAAATTGTATATTGTTTTATACAAAAAAATACAAGGACAAGACGTTTAGAGGAAGTGTAGCCACCCAGTCGTCATGAAAATGAAACACAATCCAAACGTCTGGGTACTAAATTAATCTTCATTTTCTCTGTGAAAACATAATTTCTCATTACAGTCTTTTGTTTTAGGAGATGTCTCAGACATGTTTTTGACAGGTTTACTCAGATGGGTGAAGTTTAGCTGAAAGAATAACCGGTTGAAGTCCTTCTCTAACGTTCTCAGTGTTGGTTAGTTTCCTCTCTGGTGTGTAATACTGCAGCTTAATGGAGTTTGTGTGGCTGGTTATTTTGACAGGTCTTCCTGCTCTGACTCAACCACAGGCTTGTTGAAGTGAAACCTCAGCGCTTTCGTTTCTCTTTCTGAATGATTAGAAAGCCTCTATGTTTGGCTTTTCATCCGACACTCAGAAATGTATGTTGCAGCTTATTTCCGGTGTGAAGTCACACCACATCTCTTAAACACTGGTCACAATGATTTCTGCCCAGAAGACTGATCCCAGGTCAGACATTACTGCTCAGAGCAGGTGATACTGAAGTTTTCTGTGAAATTGAACTCTGATAGTGTTATTCTCAGATCTGCGCTGTATCTTAAGAAACAAACTGTGATGTGTGAAATGATTCAGGTGTGTGTGTGTGTGCGCCCGCTGGTATGTGTGGTTTACAAATGTGTATTATGACATGCGTATAACAACATAAAGATGTTTACCAGGACACATCCTGTGTCCCCATAAACCAAATTATTTTTAAAGTTTTATAAAAATAAAAACATGACAAAAATATTGAAATAAAAAGAAATATTTTTGGGTGGTTTACGGTTTGAACTGATTCACAGAGAGAGCTCAAACTATTTTGGCTACAACATTTAAATGAGGTGCTACTTGCTGATCTAATGACTCTAGTGAAGTAAACGGTACATTAAGATCATTGACTGTGTTGATCAATTTCATGTTGCCAGCAAAATGACTGATACATTGGTATACAACCCTGCATACTGTATTAATAACATTTTAACACATCAAGTGGAGTTTTTAACTTCTCTGTTGGTTGTTTTGTAGTACACACTTGTGTTAACCAGTAAGACACAGTGACAGAATGCAGTTCACTGGAGACATCTGCTTCCTGTGCTGTCAGGATGTTGACTTGTGTGCTGTTATTGTGTTCTCTCAGCCAGCCTCATATGCGAGGAACCTGCTGAGATGTCCTTCAGCCAAGGCTCGTCTCCTCTGCCTCAGTCGGGTGGAGGAGGCACCAGCGATGAGCTCCTCCGGAAACCCAGAGACCCCTCCACGGCCTCCAGACACTACCGAACGCCACGATCCCTACCAGATGTCTGCCCTAAGGAGCCCACTGGTCAGATATCAGGAATTCCTTGTTACACCTTTCATCGTTTTCATTTGAGCCCTTTTCTCATCAGGGCAGGAAACTCAATACGTGTGTGGTCATACAGTAACAAGTTCATGGTTGTGATGTCGTGAGCAGGAGCACTTCTGAATGAGCTGTTTTTGCTAGTTAATGGTCTAACTGTGAAGCAAAGATATAGATTGTTTACTTAGTACATTTTATTGTTTTAATATTTTATTAACTATCCTGAACTCTCCGCTCTGTACAGGTGATGGGCGTGGCCTCTGTGATGGCCCGTCAGTGGTGGCTGATCAGCACCGCTGGACCGTGTATAACTCTAAAGTGAACCTCCCTGCGGCCCTGAACGACCCCAGACTGGCCAAGAGAGAGTCTGACTTCTTCACTAAGACCTGGGGCCTGGACTTTACAGAGACTGACGTGATGCCTTCCTTCTACCTGCCCAGCATCACCCGAGAACACTTCAGCTCCTACCTGCAGGAGACGGCTCAGGTGACACACAGTCTGAATTATTCACACACTGAGAGGAGACGCCTGCACACCCGTCACTGTTTGTGTTTGTGTGTCTCAGAGGGAGAAGATTCATGAACGCTGTAAGAACATCTGTCCCAACAAAGACCATCTGTCAGTGCCCACCATCACCAACAATCACGGTATGAATGACTCATGAAAACGTGTAAAGAGATGATGACATAAACAGAGGATAATATGAGCAAAGAAATGAAACTAATGATGACATGAGGGCAGGTGATTAGTATTATTTCATATTGATGACAGAAACCGGAGACGGGGATGAAGCGTGTTGTGATATTCACAGAAATGTGCCAACAGTTAAATGCAAATCAGACACACAGAGAGTGTATCGATATTTAAAAGCAAACTGAAACACTGCTGACACACCTCACAGTATGTACCGCAGTACTCACACGACATACAGACGCCCATCCCCACCCCTGCTGCCCGAAATTCAGTGTGGGATTGTGGGTATTGCACACTTTTTTTCCCCACCAGTTTTGCACTAATAATCCAAGAAATTCCCACAAACATTTATAAACTTGTGAATTAAACCGCACAAATCAACAGATATCACGGTCAGTGTGAACCGGGGGTGTGTGCAGGGATCTGCGTGTAAAGAAGTTCTTGCTTATTTCTGAACGTAACAGAACAGCTAACAGATCTGAACCGTGGCTCCAAAACCATAATATGAACCGAACTGTGGCACTGGTATATCATTACACCCCTAACAGAGAGTGATAAAACGGAGAGTGATGAAACGGAGAGTATATGGTTGTAAAACACAGTGTTGTTCATTGTTGTTGGAATAATAATGTGTGTTTGTTGCTTATTTGTCTTGTAGATAAAGCCAGAGCTGAACTTGAGCAGGTGCCCAAGGTAAAAACTGAAGGGAAAAACTATCCATCAGAAACATTACTGTTACTATGGAAACAGAAGTTAAAGAGCACATCAGTGAACACACTCTCGCTCTCTCTCTCTCTCTCAGATATTTATGAGGCCAGAGTTTGTACTGAATGATCCTGCCACATTTAATGCTGTGTTGCCGTGGTCTCACTTCAGCGTTGCCGGGGGCAAGAACAGCCGAGATGTTGCCTCATCACGGTTACTGCAGGAAAAGGTGCCAGTCTGTGGTTTTATGCTGTGGGGTTGTGACCACATCAAGTTTCACTAGTGGATTTCAAAACCACAGAAAATCTAATACACTAATGAATGTGCTCCTTTAACGACTTCAATATTAGTGAATATATAGCAGATGAAAATAGTGACATGCAAGTATTTCTTAAAGTAGAACATCCGTAATAAAACTAACTAAAAAAAATAACAGAGTGACCTTCCTGTAATACATCCCATAATGTCAGACATTTAAAGTTATATTAAAATGCTGATGATGATGTGTGTGTGTGTAGTTGAGTCACTACCTGGACGTGGTGGAGGTGAGCATCGCTCAGCAGATCTCTCTTCGCTCGGAAGCGTTTTTTCATGCCATGTCATCTCAGCACGAGCTCCAGGACCGCCTCCGAGAGACAGCCGATGCTGTTGCTAAGCTACGCGCTCGCACCGCTGCCATCGACCGGCTGATGTGTCGAGGGCCATTGCGTGCCCTGCGGGACACTCTGACTCGTAATAACTGTATAAAACTACACAATAAACTCAAGCTGATGGCCGCCGTTCACCAGACCCAGCCCACGGTGCAGTTACTTCTCTCCACCTCAGAGTTTGTGGGGGCGCTAGAACTCATCGCCACCACCAAAGAAGTACTGCAGCAGGAACTGCAGGGAATTCACAGCTTTAGGTGAGAAAACAGGAAATATTAACTTGCTGAGAATTGAACACCGGATGGTGCACATTAAAAATATACTAGTAATTAACCATTGGTACAATTAAACATTGTTTGAAACAGCAGAACGCTGCATTGTCACATGACCTCACTCTGTTTCCACTTGTATTACTGTATTAATCACATTCATTTGGTGATTCCTACCTGATAAGGATGTGGAAGGTTGAGTGCATTGAATTGTGGGATACAATACTCTGTGTGTTCTGTTGTATTTACACATTTGAGGACATATAATTACTTGTCAGGTTTTTTTTATAAAACTTACATGCTGTGCCTGTGTTATACAGTATCATAAAAGTTGTCAATTTTACACCAACTGGACACAGGAAAATAAGTGTGTAAAATGAAAGATTTGATAATGAACTTTCTGATTGGACATTATTGATCTTTATTGTCTCTGCAGACATTTGGGTTCTCAGCTGTGTGAGATGGAGCGTTTGATTGATAAGATGATGGTGGCTGATTTCTCCACGTACGCTCAGAGTGATCTCAACCGACCCTTTGAGGAGGACTGTCAGGTTCTGGAGAAGGTCCAGCAGTTCTCAGTTTTATTTTTATGATAATGTTGAAGTTGTCTCAGGTAATCTCTGATATGTCATGTCACTGTCATGGCCGTCTGTGGAAGCAGACTGATTCAGAGGCTGTGATGATTTGTCATGACGTCATCACCATGTTTTTAAGAAATAATAACCCAAACTTAAGATGTTTTGTGCCAGTTTTGATGCTAGTTCTACATAGCTGGATATTAAACATGTTTTACAGATAATAACCAACAAATGTTTATCCTTCTGATTTGCTGAAGACAATGTTGAACTAACATTGAACTGACGTTGTTAAAAATGCATCAACCACAACCGCGTGCCAACCACAGCATCTGTTTGTTGGTTTGAGCTTCACACTGTGAGATTTTCTTATACAGGTCACAGAGCCGCCCACAACATCAGGAAAGGTTGGTTTGCTTTGAGAGAGAGACACGGTTGCTTTCGATGCCCTAATTCCCAAGCTGATGAATCAACCCAATGTTTTCTGACTCCAAACTGCCGACTTCCTTTCCTTAGTGAACTAAAAATAAAACACAAATGATTACATCACCGTTCTTCATGAAATCAGTCAGATGTGATTCAGTTTAATCGGGTGAATCAGTGTACAGTGCATGTTGCTGTGATTGGCTGGTAAAAACAGTCAGTGGTTACAGAGAATGTGCGTGTAACAGGATCGGCTGCAGTCTCTGGTCTTCGGCTTGTTGAGACAGAGGAAGCTGGATTTTCTGGACATTTACAGTGATGAGATGATTCACGCAGCCAAGAACGTCGTACGGCAGGTACACGGCAGAAATGATGCACAACCAGAGAAAGTGTAATAGTGTCACAGTGTGTTATTGTGTGATAATTTAATCTTTGTGTGTCTCTGTTGGCAGTGTGTTTTGAAGTCTGTGTCCCAGATCAATGAGACTGATGCAAACACAATCAAGTGAGTTCACTTCCTCTCAGTGAATTATTACAGTTCTGATCATCTCAGCTGACTGTGTGTGTGTGTGTGTGTCAGGATTCATGAACAGATGAGGCTGATGTCCTTCCATCAGTGGTTTGATCTGCTGCTGGATATATTTGAACATTTCATCTTATTTCTCAAAAGGATCAAGGTAACACTTCTCTCAGCAACTGCTCTAAAAACTATTCTTGTTACCAAAAAGATACACAACTTTGTTTGAGGATTTGGTTTGAGAACTGAATACCCTCTACTAAACAATAGGCCAATACAATTCACTCCTTTAATTTTATTTACAGAGCAATCGCTCTGTTCCAAATTCTAGTGAACTGCCAGGTTATAACATATGAAAGCATCATAAACACTTCTGATGTGACGGCTGTTTCAACAGTGAGCATCTGCACGGTGAATGACAGATTTGATTCTGTACCAAACATTATAAATAAATGAGTTCATTTATGCGTGACATGAGTATCAGAACATGTTAGAGTATCATGTTGTTAGCTGAGCAATGTCATCAAACTCTGTTGGAGTTGCTATGTAGATTGTCCTAAATCAGTCACTTGTTAGGTTCCCTTTCACTTAGAAGGCAGCTGTCCATGTAGACATTAGACACACGTGTGTTTGTGTGTTTGATTTAGACCACACTTGGCGTCATTCGGAATGTCGTGTTGGAAGTTCTTGATAGCAGCCAGAGGAGTCGACTGTCTGATGTTACCTCGGCAACGAATCATTCCGACAGCAGGGCCAATGAGGATGAAGAGGAGGAGGAAGTGTCAGGAGAGGCAGAGCTTGCGTATCTCACCCACGAGGGGCTTTTCATAAGCGATGCACTGAATGAAGTGGACCAGCGCAGCAGCCTGGCTGCACAGACTCAGTGCAGAGCGCAGGTGCGTTCAGAGGCCTGCGGAAGCGACTCGGCCTCTGCCACGACTGAATCTTCCTCCAGCCGAGAACACAACTCCAACACTACCTCCTCCCTGCCCATAGGGGGCGCCGGTGCAATGTGAGTGTCACAGCATTGGCTTTAGGGCTGAAATAGATCCTGACACGTTCTGACAGACTTCGCGATACTCACCCTTCCTTGTTTTACTTGATATGATCTTTTGAGATCTTGTGTGTGACAGATTGTTGTACAAGCAGTGAAATACTGTAATTTGTCTCTGGCAGTGGTGAGGATGTCATGCCATCTGATCTTGAATTGGGTCGAGTGGCCAATAACATCCAGGAGCTGCTCTACACGGCATCAGACGTCAGCCATGACCGCTGCGTCAAAGTGATCATGACCCGAGCCAAGGTACACACACACACACACACACACACACAGCTGAAATATAGACACACCTGTCGTCTGTCAGTATGAGAAACCAGCTGTATCAGTTTATCAGCAGTTATGAAACACTGTCAACCAAATCAGGCATTCCGGTCCAAAAAGGCAGGACATTCCTTTGAACATAAATCATGTTGCTCATGTCATTGCATAATAGTTACATAATGAGTTTATAGTGTGCTGACACAACAACACAGCACGTCATTTCTTTCTTTGTCTCTCTCTCTTTGCAGGATGGCTCTCTGGAGCGCTTGAGTTCGTCAGAGTTTGTGTGTTTGAGTCAGGCTGTGGAGTCATTTGTCAAAGACACTGAGGATCTGTGCGGTAGACACAGTGTCAGTCTGAGGGGGGCGCTGCAGAGTCAGGCCACCCGATTTGTACAGCGCTTCCACGAGGAGCGCAAGACTAAACTCAGGTAGAGACTGATGATGGCTGAAAGACACAAATACAGTCTTGCTCAAAAGATATTAACTAATGTTTGTTTTTGTGTGCTTGTGTTCAGTCTGCTGATGGATAATGAGAGGTGGAAGCAGGCAGATGTTCCAGCTGAGTTTCAGGATCTGGTGGACTCCATCGCTGATGGACGCATCACACTGCCTGAACGCAAACCCACAGGTACTCAAACCCCACACAGAGAAACAGCTGATGCCCACACACTGCTGTGTTAGGGGTTAAGAAGTAAGTCAGATGTTTTTGGTTCTCAGGCTCTGAAGACAGGAAGCCCAGTGAGTTCCTGTGTGTGGACGGCGAGAGATACGCTGTGGTCGGGTAGGTCTTCATTATAGGGGCGTAACGATATACCAGCGCCACGGTTTGCTTCATATCACGGTTTGCTTCATATCACGGTTTGCTTCATATCACGGTTTGCTTCATATCACGGTTTGCTTCATATCACGGTTTGCTTCATATCACGGTTTGCTTCATATCACGGTTTGCTTCATATCACGGTTTGCTTCATATCACGGTTTGCTTCATATCACGGTTTGCTTCATATCATGGTTTGGAGTTACAGTTTAGTTCAGGTCTGTTTGGTATGCCATGAGACTACAGCAGTACATACCACGGGTGGTGTATCATAGGCTTTCGGTTTGTTACACCCCTACTTTTTTAACCAGTCCGGTCCCTGTGTGACCTTTGCTCTCTGCTCTGATAGGACGGTGCTGCTGTTGATCCGGATGTTTCTGGAATACTGTCAGTGTGTGAATGACATTCCCTCCATTACCACTGACATCCTCACACGCCTCGCTGACCTGCTCAAGGTGTGTTACTAGTTATGAGCAGTACAACCAGTGTGATGCTGAGCAGACAACACGATTAAATCTAGTTCCAGACTAAAGTGCATGAACCTCATGTAATGTGAGGTTCAGTTTAAAATCTCCTGCTGGCTTTAATCACTGGCTGTGAATTCTGACCTTTATGTTTTCATTTATACGTTTTTGAAGATTAATATTCAGAATTTATTGTTTTGCTTTCCGACACAATAAAAACAAAATCTGAAGGGGCTGATTCGAGATTAATTTTGTTATTGGTCAGGGTTAGATTCAATTAATTCAGTTTACAATTGGATGTTAAATGAAGTCACTTATGTTAACGGTACATTAAGTAAGTTACTGTGGTTTGTCTCCATGGTAACAGCACTTCAATTCTCGGAGCTGTCAGCTGGTGTTAGGGGCGGGTGCTCTGCAGGTGGTGGGGCTGAAAACTATCACCACCAGAAACCTGGGTAAGAAAGCACACACAGACGCACACGCACAGACACGCGCACACACACACTCACGGTGGTGTCTCCTCAGCTCTGGCCTCTCGCTGTCTTCAGCTGGTGCTTCATTTCATTCCTGTGATCAGAGGGCACTTTGAGACCAGACTGCAGCCCAAACAGTACAGCATCCTGCGCCACTTCCACCACATCACCAAGGTAACCAACCGCACTCTCTCACATCCACCAACATCCCACCGGTGGATCTGCCACATTCTCTGCCTTCATTCCACCAATAAGACCCATCTTACCCTGTATTTATAGCAGGGGGCCGGGTCGAGAGAGACGTGATCACTGAGGGAGAGAGAGTTCTGTGAACACACAGAACTAAAACGCATTCAGACTCTTTAAATGTGATATTGGCTGTGATGTCAGTGAAATAATTACATAGTGATCAGTTATATAAACGGAGGTTGAAAATAAAATGTGTCGACAGCTTCTTTAATGAGAAGATTGTTTTTGTACCTGTTGTGTAGTTTGTTTTGAAACGCAGGATTCTGTCTCTCTGTCAGGACTATAATGATCACATCGCTGAGATCTCAGCCAAACTGGTGGCCATCATGGACAGTATGTTTGAAAAAGCTCTTTCTAAGGTGGGTTCAGACCTTCACAACCCCCTGAATAATATCTTCTGCATTTAGAAGTTCAAAATAACAAGAATTCCCATGTTTCCTTTTGGTGCTTTAAATACTGCTGTTACTGAAATGATCATCAGTGTGGTTTCTGGCTGATGTGCGGTCAGTGTTTTGGCTCGTTTCTCTCTGCAGTATGAGGTGAAGGCTCCTATGCCCTCTGTTTGTTTGCGCAACGTGTGTAAGCAGATGGCAAAAATGCATGAGGCCATTTACGAGCTCTTACCTGAGGAGCAAACGCAGGTAAAACTCCACAAGTGCTGATGTTCCTCAGGAATGAATCACCAGCTCCAAACTCATTTTCTGCCTTCTGTGTGTGTAGATGTTGTTCCTCAGGGTAAACGGCAGCTTTAAACTGCATCTGAAGAGACAGTTAGCTCGACTGGGGGTCATAAATGATGGAGGACCTCAGTATGGGTGAGTTTCACTGTCTCCATACACAGACGCTCTCGTTCACTGGCTGATTCAAAACCTAGTGAGCTACGCTACTGTACATAGTCCATAGTGTACAAAACATCAGAACTGAAATACAGAGTCTCATGTTTCAACACTTGACTTTGCAGGTTGGTGATGGTAGATGTAGCGTTCTACTCTGAGAACGTTCAGGCTTTGCGCTCTCTGGAGCGTTTGGACTTAAACATGTCTGAGATCTGGGAGCAGAAGAGGTGATGAAGGACAGATCAGGGCTCCTCTGTCATGCCGACCATCACAAAGACCTGCTCTGCCCTCGTGTCTGAGCAGGAAATAAGATCAGCTGGTTACAGGAAGTCGACTCGGGACTCAAGGTCTGGTTAATTTATATCTCTCTGACACTGGAGTCATTCAGAAGCATCTCGGCTCCGCCCACCTCTCTCCCCAAATGAGAACAAGCACTTTCTCAGGACCTGGAGGGTCACCTGGACACCTCTCTCTCTCTCTCTGTCCTAACATAACACGTGCAGGAGGTAACATTTTCATTCTGAAGACCAAATCAGGACAAGCTAGTGTGGTTGACCAATCCTGTGGAAGCTGGGAATTGTGGGAAATTGTTGATTAGCGTTAAGCAGAGATGTGTATGCAGTGCCTCCTTCAGTACAGCCACTACATTGCAACTTTCCACTTGTGCAATTCTGTCCGATTATTACTGAGTTATTTAATCAGTCAAATGAAACAATGAATGGTTATTTATTTTAATTGTTTTTGATTATTTGATTTTTTTCAAGTAAAGCTTTCAGGTGACGTGCAGAGGGGAGAACTTATACTAAAGGGGATTTTAAAACATACTCTGTTTCCACTGATATGCTAATTTTACTTCTTTTTCGCCTTAATGTTTATTTCTGAGTCAGTGAAGTTGTAAAACTCTGAAGGTTGACTTTAGAGAATTTGACTTCATATGAAAATGTTTATTTATTAATGTGGCTGCTTAGATCTTCTGTAAAAAGGCATTTGAATCTGTAAATGTAAAGTTTCTCCCAGAAAACACCTCCACAAATTTGCATTATTCTTCTGTCAGTGAGCTTTAGGTCAACAGGACAAGAAGAAACACTATTCAAGATACTAGTGACAGAATTCCAGGTGACTCACAGTGCTGTACTATCAGTGTAACTGATGAAAGATTCTCTTCTGTGCCGGTGCATGTGTTCTGCAGGTCTATGAGTTCTCAGTCTATCTGCTGAACACATTCACCCCAAACCAAATCTTAAAGAATTCAAGATCATTATTATAAATGCATATAATATGATTTTCCTGATCTCCAAGTATTAATGTAAGACTGCCTATTCTACAGTAGGATCCATTTATGTGGTTGGTGATTTGAATAAATCAAGGTGTGTGATTGGCTGGTGTGAATGGAGACTGTGAACATGTGGATTTATAGAGGTGTGTTCATCTGTATCAACTCTCTTTGTTTTGCTGTGAGCTTTTGTCATTGACTGGGTTTCTGTTCAGGAAGATTCATGTATGTCAGCAATCACCGTATTAACACTCGTGCTGTCCAGTTAAGTGCCTCTACCTTTTATTTGATATCAAAGATTCTCATTTAAACTGTACAAGTGATGGCTGGAGAGCCTCATCTGTGTGTTTTGGGGTGAGGGTGTGTTTTGGGGGCTCTCGCTGTCCTTTTGCTGAACAGATCAACACAAACCAAGAGGGAAATATTGTGGCATGCTTGACAAACAGTGGCACTTTTTAATATTAATAAAGTTGTTGTTGTTGTCCATTTTATTTCGTTTCTACTACATTTCACTTTTTCTTGACTGATTACCACTGATTTCTCTTTTTAATATATAGTGTCAATATATAATATACAGCTTCTCTTTGTTGCGTAAAATATCTTTCGTATCTTGAGGAAGAGCGAGAGACTTTTATTTTGGATTTGTGACTCGCAGTTCCGGTTGCGGTTCGCTAGCAGAAATGGCTCAAGGGAAACAGAAATTTAAAGCGCAGCGACCCGGAGGGGCGAAAAAACAACAAAACAAACAGAAAGGACTCAAGAAAGGAGGTAAAACGTGTGTGTGTTCGTGTACAGAATTATTGTGAGCTTAAAACATGGTCTTGAATGACATTTCAGTAACAGCACGTGCGTTCATTGCTGTGATGTTTCAGGGAGGATCATCGCCCCCAAGAAAGCGCAAGTGATCCAGCAGCAGAAGCTGAAGAAGGTGATGTTAGCGGTGCTGTCCGTCTCTTTACTGTCATAACTGTGATTGTTTCCTCCTAAATATTAGACATTTATAAAGTTTTGATGCTTTCTGATCTTCTCGCAGCTGCTTATTTACGGCTCGTCTGAATACAGACATCAGTGTAAAGTAATATTTGTGTTTTTCTTCAGGGTTTGGAAGTGGCCATTAGGAATCACATAGAGCAGGAGGTGACACAGAAAGCGAGCACATCTCTACACAAGAAACTGAACGTGCTCAAAACTCCAGGAGGGAAAAGCGGAACCGCTGGACCTTCCAAACCGGCTTCTGGACCATCCAAATGACACTATCACT
>JAZGTK010011486.1:0-15577 GCA_036877625.1 Ambastaia sidthimunki | reverse complement strand
TAAATAAACACTGTCAGTGCTAACCCAGATCTGAAGTTATGTGTACACACACATATACAGAAAAACATAGAACCTACCGGTATAATAATAACACACACACACACATACACATTCTAGCAAGCAATTGTTTTAGTAACCCTAGCAACAGTGAAAGAAAAAAGTTAACAGATTTCAAAGCTGAAACTTAAAAGACATGAATGAAAGAAGCAGAGACTTCTCAGTCTCTTGACATTTTCTGAACAAGGACTGGTTTTCTAAATAACGAGTTACAATTTTTAACAGAGGACGGCTGTGATTTCATAGACTGATTTGGGCAGAATGGAGATCTTTGTCGGTTTAACTAAAATGAAAGTGTGTCTTTGGATTTAGATGTTAGGAAAGGTCATGGGCATCATAAAGTCCACTGAAATACAGCAGATTTATATATGTGCCATATTTTAAACATTGAATTGTATGAATGAAGGACATAAATAATTGATGAGGATCATATCCGATGTCGTTTCTACAATGTTCTTCAGCAGCAAGCTGTAACTGGACCCTGTTTATTGACTTTGTTTTCTTCCTACAGATGCCAGCAATACTTGAACCACTGTTAGGAAATCTGGTCCAAATCTATAATGAAGGCGCTCGAAAAAGCAGCGAAATGACAAATGTAGCTTTAGTCACAGTACTTTAAGAAGGTCAAAATAAATTAGAAGCATTGTGAAAAGTAATACATCACGATAGAGACAGTGATGTCCGAACGGGCCTGGATTTCTCTGAGGATCCCAGAGTTAGCCAAAAAGCCAAATTGTTTCATAATTATTTGAATAAACTTCAAAACAAACACTTGTTTAAATCATACAGATAAAAATCAAGAAAACATCTAAGTGTAGATAATCTAAAACAAACAAATGGACACATCTTTAGTGTCTTCCAACCACACAGCAAAACAAGAAAAGGCTAAAGTGGATATGTGAACAAGTTGGACATTTGTTGCTATTTGTCAACATGTCGTCGCACTTAGTGTGAAAAATGAGACTCTTACAAAGCGAGGCTTCGGGGTACAGTCGGATGCAAACAGAAGGAGTTTACATTCAGCAAAGGTGCTCAGCAGAGCCGGGCTGAGTAGAGCATCTGCTCCCATTTTGGAGTTCGTGGAGAGCCGTGCTGCTCGCGGCCCAAAGAAGGCAACGAGCCAGTATGTGAGCTTAAGGGGGTTAAGGCCACACACACGCTAACCGAGACAGTGAGTGAGAGTGAGGCTGTTAAGTGTGATCAGCTCTTCACTGCCTGCTTTGCCACGTTAGCTGGATTTACTTTGTGCCAACTGGGCCAGGCTGAGGGATTGTGTATGACATGCACGGCTGTCCGGCGTTAAAGCTGTTTAGTCGCTCAGACCGTGTGGGCGACGCCTTTTCGCAGAGTTATCTACACATATAGTGTTTATATCCACATACTCTGTCGGGTTTAACACAAACACACACCTGGTACCAGAAGGCTGATAACGATGTCTGGCAGGTGCCAACTGGATTGTGGGATAATCTGTCCAATCTTCAGACCCTTGAGCTGTGCATGCACATGAGTAATGTGCGTGTCTCCCTGCATCCAAATACACATGCTTTCCTGCTACACGGTGTGCGAAAAGCAGTAAGCCAAAAAGATGCCCAAACACTCAGTATTCAGGATACAGTACACAAACAATACCTGCATGATGCACTGCTGAGATTTTCAAGTGCATGTGTATAAGTGTACTTGTTTAACAACACCCAAGGAAATGGTTGTTGTTTAGCACATTGTACATCAAAAAACACAAGGGACAATGCAAACAGAGGGAAGCGTGTCTGAAAATGTATTTATAATACACATTTGCATACCCACAGAACATAATTCGTGGGTCAAATTTAGTACATATGAATTGGGACGAAGCCTGTGTGTGTGTTCTTATACATCTATCTTTGTGAGGACCAGTGTGACAAGTTAGACCATCTGAGTAAGGACTAAGACAGCGAAGCGAGGACAATTTGGCTGGTCCTCTTTTTCTGATCCCCTTTTAAAGGGCTGTTTAAAGGCTAAGACTTGGAATTAGGTTAAGGTTAGGTAAGGGTGAGGCAGTTAGTTGTAATGGTTAAGATTAGGACAAGGGGCTAGAGATTGTGTCAATGAATGGCCTCACAAAGATAGCTGTACAAACGCGCGTGTGTGTGTGTTTTACACAAAAAAAGGGTTGGGCAACACGTTTGTTTGATTGACTGTCTCTATCTGTGTAGACTGAAGCAAATTTGACTCACTTTGCTCCAGCATCACACGTTCTCAAGTCGTTGCCCTGAGCTGATCTCTCTTCACTGTGTCCATTAGATTTAAACTCTAATTGAGAGATATGGTACATGAGAGAGGGATCAGATGGAGTGAAGGAACAGAAGGAGATAGAAGGAACGGATGAAAGCCTGAGGCCCAACAGGGAGCCTTCATCTCTTGATCTTTCCCATCTAACGTCTGACCGCCTCCCCTCCTAATCGCCACACAGCAATCCTGTATCAATAAGTACATTTACTAACCGTCTTCAAACTCCCCACACAGCAGGTGACGGAAAAACATCCTGGCAAAACTTGTCTTTAATATAGTGCAAAAGATGAGCTTAATCATGCTGGGAAATCATTTCATTTTCTTGTACAGAAACTACAGTGAATGCAAGCAAGTAATGAAGAGAGTAAAGAGAGAGAGGGATTTCATTACAAAAATAGCTGCAATTCGTTCCAAACCTGTATGACTTTATTTCTTCACTCTTTATTTACATTTACAGTTGAAAGACGCTTTAATCTAAATGAGTTACAGTGCATTTTAAATTATACATTTTATCAGCACACCCGTTTGCTGGGAATCGAACCCACAACCTTTGCGCCAACACAATGCTCTACCGGTTTAGCTACAGGAAGAGTTTAACACTGTTTAAAAGATTTTGAAGAATTTTTGAACTGCTCTTTTCCACACAACGAAAGCAACTGATTAGCATCAATCAGATCAGATGTCAAATGATGCTAAACAACATTGGTACTGTTTCTGGTATTTGAAGATGTAGATCGGTAAACATGTTTGTTTGTTTTTTAAGAACAGAGCACTTAGGTCACATGGATTACTGTTGTGCTTTTTTTAGAGGGGGTCACTGTATACTTTGATTGTATGGAATAGAGCAGCAAAAATAATCTCCATTTGTGTTCGATAGAAGTCAGCCAGTTATACAGGTTTAGAAGTACTGAACACAATCCAACACCTTTTTTTAAGCATACAGCAGATGACTCTACATCATCAGGGGTTGGTTAGCCCTTCAAAAACGCAAAAAAAAATGAATCGTTTGCTATTAATTGTACCAATAATCCGTCTCTCCGTGCAGAACACTAACACAAAGCCTAAAAATATCGGTATCTGACCTTATTAGAGCACATAACACTAACTGTAGTAACAGCATTGCGATTGTAAACATGTTTTGCTGCTGTTGACGATCCATGACTTCATGCGTCGCTGTCAAAGCGAAATGACAAGTGCAGAGGGTCAGACGATCCACTGATCGACAGTGTTGGTATGCGGTTCCCATAAACTGCCCAGTTCACTGACTATAAGGTCTCGAATACGCTGCACATACAACGCGTAGCTTTAAACCCACACAAAACTACAGATCGGACCCGAAACATAATTGTAAACAAGATAAAGTGTCACCGCAACTGCCCTTCCGACACCGACGCGTCCTATTGGCATGCCGTTAAAGCGCCAGAAATAATGAGGAAGAGGATGATGAAACCAGCGCGACAGAACCCTATTTGCTCTCCAGCACTAAGATCAGACGACCAGCGTCGTTTGCAATCAAAAGCATCTGTCAGTGAGCTTCCGCAGTTGTTTGCTTGTGTTTTTAGCATTCATACAAGTGTGGAGAAACAGGCACACGTACAGAGGTGTTTTGGCAAAAGCGCACAGTGCATAGAAATGTAAGCTCTTACCTGCGCCAAACAGCCTATTCATTTCCCGAAGGAAACTTTTATGTCCCCCGGGATCACCTTCCCGACACAAACCCGACGAATCGGTACTTTTCTACAACTGAAAATTCCCTCAAACGTATCGCACTTAAAAGAAACGGATAACGCGTAAAAGTCTAACGCAACGCTGGATATAGAGTCAATTAGACTAGAGCTCTCCGTGGGGATCCCGCAGTTTGGAAATACGCACTGGATGAAGCACGGAGAGATCGCGGGTCTCTGCAACCTTTCGCTTTGATTAAAGCCAAATAGAGGCACGCGTTGAATGAGCGCGTCTGAGCGCGGCACGTTGAGGGAGATCGGACGCTACCATTCACAGCGAGGGAGAACTGACCGCACCAGCGTGCGCGTAAAAAGTCAAACACGCCTGTCCCGATGAATGAATATTCGCGTCGACGTTACTAGTCGATAAGTTACTAGTCGACAAACAGCCTCTAGGTCGAATATTTACTACGATCGTTCATTTTCTCGCGATTTGCTCGCGTCTCAGGTAATGCCTGCACGCCGCGGCACCTGCCCAAGATGTGATGGGAATGAAAATCAGCTCTTTTTCTTTGATTTAAACATACCGCGTATGAATCTGACATTTTAAACCATTTTGATGCCACCAGATCTTGCGTTTTATTTCTGACAGTGTTGTATGATTTGGCACTACAGAGACTAAATGTTGCGTTGTCACACTTTGTACTCCAGTGTGTATTTCTTATAGTAAGTTTATGTTGCAATTGCAAAACTAATGCAATTTCTATATAGGCAGGTACCCCAACATCGTCGCTACTGAGAGACTTTATTGTCCCAGGAAAATAAATAAATTAATTATTATTAATAAATAAACAATTAAAATTTGGTATTGCTGTCTTGGATCTTGCTGTCATTTTGTCAAACGACAAGTTGTCATAATGGGAACCTGTTACATTCTCTAAATTATTTTTAAGCAAATACAAAACCATTAATGAAACAACGAAAAGGTAACACAAACATAAAACCATTGTTTACTAAAAGTATTTTATAATTGATACATTAAATAAAATTACAGTAAGAGCTGAGGGTAGGATTCACAAAAACGATATTTCATTAATATTATTTTGATTTATGACAATTTACATTTGGCAGACGCTTTTATCCAAAGCGACTTACAGTGAATTTAAGGTATAATTTTTTTTATCAGTACTTGTGTTCCCGCTCTACCAGTTGAGCTACAGGAACAGCGCAATTTGAACTGTGTTAAACTATTTTCCCCCAAAACCTTACAGTTACTGAGATTTTAGTAAACTTACTCTGTGACAA
This sequence comes from Ambastaia sidthimunki, assembly GCA_036877625.1. Classification (NCBI taxonomy): domain Eukaryota; kingdom Metazoa; phylum Chordata; class Actinopteri; order Cypriniformes; family Botiidae; genus Ambastaia; species Ambastaia sidthimunki. The sequence goes on along the minus strand of JAZGTK010011486.1, from coordinate 10,283 downwards.
CTTACTCTGGTTTCTCTTACTCCTTCATCTTGCAGTCGCATCTGACACTCATCAGATAACGTGTATTAATGCACGCACAATGACATTTCTCTAATAGGTAGGAGAAAGGGGCATAACGAAAATGGGATGCAATTACAAGCATTAACCAGGGAGTCATTGTTGAGTGTTTTTCTGTTATTCAACGCCAAACAAAGATCTAACTGCATATTTCCCTATAGGCTGGAAACATTAAAGCTCGATTATTTGAGAACACCTTGTTAGAAAAACCCCATGGCTGCTCTTTGAAATGCGCTTTTCAAACATTTCTTACACTCTACGGGTGATTGTGTGATTTAGTTATGACACAGCATGTACTCCAGGTTGAAATTTGTTCCGAGACAAAGACAGGGATGTATTCAGTTTTGTCCATGTTGGCTTGTGCCCCCCACCTGCAACTGGAAGATAGAGGCCAGGAGAGGCAAAACTGTTTTGTACCAAGCTGTGATTCTCAATGAGGTTATTGTCTCTGTTTCAGACCAAGACCACTCAGCATGGAATTGTTTTCCTTGTCCCACCACCAAGTTGAGCTGCTCTAATCCATTGTAGGTTCAGCACTGAACTCAAAGATAGAATTTCAGCATTGACAGTGGCCACTAGTTCTCAAACAAACCCACCTCCAACTGTTGATTTACCTATAATTCAGAGGAAGCACAAGAGAGGGAGTAAAAAAGACAGAGAAAGCTCAGAGATAGTGTAAATTTCCCTCTGGGATGAATAAAGTTCTTTGAAAGATGCCAGCTGGCTTCTCTGCAGTCAAATGAAAATGCAGATACTGTTCTCATTTTTATGTATACAGAATATTAGTGCATGAAATATGGATTCCTATACATCAGATATACCTATTCATCAGATATACAATATTTTGCTTCCAAAAAAACAACACAATCCCATGGCAAATCAAACCTGTTTTACATTTTAGCAATTTGATAGCTAATTCATATTAATTCGTATGATCTGATTTTTAGGGTTGGAATTGAGGTAGACCTTCATGAGCTCTTTCTCTTTAAAACATAATTTTGTAAGAATCACTTAATACAAATTCAAACAAAATCACCACCACATAATATAGTTATTTTGTTTTGTGAGATGGTGTCAAAAAACAGGGAATTAAAGAGACCCAAAAATGAAAATTTTCTTTAATTAAAAAAAATGAACATTTTGTTGTAATTAGTTGATCATCCAGCCATCCAAGATTCTGTCAAAATTTCTTCTTTAGTATTTTTTCTTTGTTTTAGTAGAACAGTAAAGAAGTTTTTAAACAGTAGTCCTTGGACTTTATATCATGTGACGCATATAATGTTGCCTTCCCTTTATATTCATGAGAGGATTTTGGCCCTCACCTTCATGTCTCCTGCCCCATTTACATGCAAACAACACGCTAAAGTTATCTCATGTCAGGGAGCAGTTTCTTTGACTTTCTAGCAGATTCCAGCCAGCATCACGCCTGAGGAGCTATAATGGCTGACTTTGCATGTAAACCGCTGGTTTTAGAAGCCATAGATGGAAAACGTGATTGCCATGCTGTGTCAGTATAAGTTTGTATTCGAAACAACGTGTGCATGTTTGTTTGGAGGCACGGTGATGTAAAGGCAGCATAGACAGTGAAGGAGAGAGAGGGTGCTAGGACAGGCCTGCACTCTGTGGCAGAAAGCCGCAGAGATCAGAAGAGGTTGAACAAAGATATCAACTTGTAAATTCGACAAGACAACAAAGGCAATACCAATGCATTGCTTAAATTACGAGCAGGAATGAAACATTGCACACTGTATGGATTGTTCAATATTTCACCCCTCGGCTGCATTCCAATTCCACTTCCAAACACTGTATATTTATGAGCCGGGGTTTGTCTTCTGACTCTAAATGAGAAGGGCAATGCAACACTCTCCCTCAATCCACACCTGCTTCTATTAGATTTGCACCAAGGCTGAGCGAGTCCCAGAGAGCAATGGTGTGCTTGTAAGCAGATGAGACTGTTAGAAACAGCATGAGGTCATGGGACAGCGTGGAATCTCCTTTGGGTTTGTGGAGGAGCAGAACATGCAAACTTTTAAGATGCAACTGAGACATCAGCGTTAATTTACTGTCCTCAACTGAGGAACGCTGTTGTGCTAAAGCTGCTTCCTTGAGCCATCATCTTCAAGCAGGGGACATTTTGCAAAGATTAACTAAAGTCCTAATTTTCCCTCCAAATCTTACAGAACTGCTAGTTTCTGCCCAAGAAATTAGGTACATTTTTAAAAAACAGTCTATATTCCACCTGAGTCCAATAGAATCATTTTGGTACAGGACCAAATTAGGTATAATTTTATAAAAAACATTATTACTTGAATATTGGTACATGCTGAAATTGCTGAAGCATTTTGCGGTTCAAACATTAATGTACAATGCAGATTCTTTTTCTCAAGATTGCTACATAGCAACGGATGTTTTAGAACATGCAACTGGTCATTAGTTATGATGACAGAGGGAGACGGGAGCTTTATCGATGGCTTTGATGTGCAATGAGCATTTCCTGATTGCTTTGCTTGCATCATCATTTATAATAGTGGCAACTTTCAGGGTTAATGATGTCACTGCATCAGATGCAGCAGGGCTTGTGTGTGTCTCTTCTTAAACCGCATATGTTAAATTCTGAATAAGATGTATGGCACTGCTAATTATTTAATCAATTTTGATTTATTCCTAAAATGCAAATGAGCTCATTAAAACCTGAATTTATGGAATTACAAGTGATTAGCTTACAAAGCAGTACTGGGGCATTGTGGGTAAGACTTTTGATATGATTAAGAGTTAACTTTAAACAAAGAAATATTGGCATAACAAAGGACAAAGGCACTAATTCTCTTTATTATTAATGCACTTCTGTCTAAAATAAATATTACTAATGAAGACATTAGACATATTACCAGAAAGTGCAGGTGTAGCAACTCATATGTACATTTAAGTTTTGTCTACATCTGTATTTGTGGGAACTTTCAGCAATGTATACAAAATTAGAATGTGCTGTAGGGGATAACTGGGCATTTATTTAAAGGGTTATGTTGTGTGGTTGGGGGGCTGTCTCCCTCAGCAGGGGGTGGTGTTGGAGCACAGGCGGCTTGCCAGAAGGATGCTAAAGAAGAGAGAAGAAAGAGGAAGAGAGAGAGATAGGAGCCTGGGAGAGAAGGATCTGGCTGAAGGGAGATGTGAGGCTCACAGCACAGCTGGCTCTTAATTGAATTTTTTACTCAGCACTTTCACAGCTGTTTTGCTAAGATGAATGAAGAGCTTATATCTGGCACACATCCCCCTGGACACACACACACACTTGCCCGAGTCACATGACTGGACATATCCCAAGCCTGCCTTGGAGACAGAGAACTCGCCCTATGCGTCCACTGGCGTGGAATGAGTTTTCCGGTTCATGTTCTATGGGAGCATCAAAAAGTTAAAAAAATCACAACCAATCAGTGTGAGGTGACTTCAAAGTAAAGATGTGTCATAAATTATGATGTTATGGAGGTTCTAGTGTATTTGGTGTGTAAATAACATTCACAAATGTGGTTTATCTGCTTCCATGGCTACAAAAAACGTGCATTGAATCAGTATTTAGTTCAGTTCACTTTACTGTCACATCCTTAACACAGATGTACAGAAAGTGAAAATCTTGTGTGCTCAGTCTCAGCAGAAATGCAGTTAAGAACGTAATGCACACAACAATAAATACATCAAACACACTGTACACAATATACACAATACAATGTTTATACTGTGTATACATTGTTATGTTTTATACAATACAATATAGACAATATACACAAAGTTGACACAAGTATGCACAGCTTGCTACAATCATTCAATGGCAAATAGTCCCAATCGTGAGTCCCACCCCAACTGAATCCAGGCTATAAATGAATGGTTTCCCCCCAAAAGAATCTTCTGTCTCTACTCACTCTCATGTCCGTCTAAAACAATCGCTGTCATAATCATTGTTACTTCAAACGTATGCCTGACTACAGCACTAGATGAATAAACCTCCTCCTGCAGTACATGACCACTGCGCTGTTTTTCTCTGTGTGATTAGTGTGATTCAGTCTCACTCTGATTCCTGACCACATCTGAGTCCTGTCAGCCTCTCCCCAGGACATCCCACACGACAACGGCTTTCGCTTCATTTGAGTGATTCTTTCACAGCACAGTTGACAACAAATAAAAGGCACCTCATTAGATCCCTAAGCCCTGAAGCTAATGGGCCACAGAGAAAACGGGCCACAGCTCCATCCGTTAATTATAATAATAACAACACCCAGGATCCTTGGGCAGCTATTTGCTTTTCTTTTCAATTAATTTCATCACACACACTTGAGGGAGAGGACCGGGAAACCGTCCTGTGAGCTTCGCAATTACAGAGGCCGTTGTAGTTAAAGGCCCATCTGAATTGGCTGATATTTGGGATCTACAGGCAGAAGCACCGGAGGGTTAAAGGGCCCCCATGTGTAGGCCAAGCAGGAGTGCAGAGAATAGCAGCTATTTAGCAGTGTCGTGCAAAGGCCCAAGAGAGAGCAAATGGAAAAGTAGAGGCAGTGATAAAACAACCGTGCCTGACTGACCGAAAGAGATGGACAGATACAGAACGTGCAATAGATAGAAGTTTCCCCCAGAAGAGGTGAGCCCAGGAGGGGAGGAGCTTTGACATTACGTTCACCTCTTATCTCGCTCTCCCCTCCTCTCGCCCCTCAGGGGCTCATGCTGGGTGTTCAAACACTCCGGCGAGTGCAATAGGACATTCCCGGATAAGATGGGAAAATCTGCAGACTGGAAAATGTGTTTATGCCTGTATGTCATCCATGCATAATTCAGGGTTAGAGCTCAGCGGTTCTCAACTCATACCTCACCTGTCCGGTTTATTCTCTCACCAACTGCAGATTTTAACTTTGGGAACAAGGATGCTTTGTGAAAAGAAACAAGTATTGAGTTTGTGAATTCATAAATGCTTTTCATTTCTGCTGATTTGCAGTTAGTGGAAATGTACCTGAAGTTGCAGGTGAGCGCATACCTCAAGGAAATCAACTCAAAGGGATGCGTTTCAATCTGTCTGCCTGGCAGGAGGGTGGGCGTACGGGGAAACGGGTGGCATGCTGTTGCCAGAATGAAATACAGAGAACTCCCAGATTGGATTTCCTTAATGAATTCAGTGATGCTATGAATTCATCCGAAACAGTCATTTATTTTGTCACTGGTGCTAGATATATTGTCATACGCGCAAACAAACCAGAGCAATGACGTTCTTACTCTTTACAGGTTCTGTCATAAACCAAAACCAACAAATCTGATAGCATACGCTTCCTGCTTTCTGCTGTATAATAGAGCATGCGGATTATACACCAGCACGTCTGTGATGTCAGATAGCAAGAGATGCGACTTGCATCAGACGCAAAATGATGCTATACTTTTTAACAGATGCATCTTTAAATGCAAAGATTTTAAAGCTTAAATCTGTAACTTTATGGGTTTAAAATAAACAAAAATGTGTTGCTGAGCAAGTACAGAAGAGATCAGTGTTCAACACAATCTCCTTATCTTACCTCATTTCTCAATGGTAAATTTATAGTAACGATTTGTAATTTGAGCAGTCAGGTCTGAATTTCCGGGAAAGGTCAGTTTGGCTTCATTTGACACCAATATACGTAAAGAAAAGTATGTAAAGTAACCTGCAATTTTATGTTTCAAAGAGACTGAGAGAGAAGTTACAGACTGCAGCTTTAACGAAGTGTGAAATTCTGACAGCTGATGATGGTTGACTGATATAAGGATATTCATCCTGAAACTGAAAATGTTGTTCTAATAACGGCGCAAAAAGACGTATCGCTTAGCCTACATCTTTTGGCATATACTGGCACTATTATCAATCTCATGGCTGAGGTCTGAAAAAAAATGGTCTCACATTTATTGTTGCAGTCCATCTGAATGCCCGGGTTCGAACTCCATGATGAGACAGTCAGACAGATGACTCATGGAATGAAAGTGAGGTAATAAGGCAATTATCATCCAATCAGTCTATATTTGTCCTTAAGGGACGTACAGGTTTAGAAAATTTTGTTCTATGAAAATATCCTGGAGCTTTGCATCTTTTACAGACCAGCTAATATGCAGCATAAATCTACTCTCAAAAGTGGCATCAGCAGGTGTGCAAGTGTTTTCAAGGGCATAGAAAACAGAAGGAAGACTGGTCTTTTAAAATGGATGCAGTGTAAGCTGGAACAACATTGGCAATCTGGTTCTCTGTCGATGTTTATGGGGACAAGACTTGTGCTCTTCTCAGCAGAATTATTTGTACGGCCTAATAAAAGTTTATATTGGTTTGAGATAAGACTGATGACCGGCCCTGCAATAGCCCCAAATCCTTAGCTGAGCATAAATAATGAACTACACACACACACAAACACACGCACACACACACACGTACACATATTTTATGGGGACATCCCATAGACATAATGGTTTCTAAACTATACAAACTGTGTATTCTATCCCCCTACACTAACCCTCACAGAAAATGTTCTGCTAGTTTAAAAAAAGATTATTTTGTGTGATTTATAAGCTTGTTTCCTCATGGAGTCAAAAGGTGACCAAGGTCAAAATTTACTGGTATTACTATACTCGTGGTGACTACAGTGTTCCTTCGATTCCCAGAGAACACACATACTGATCAAATGTATAGATTAAATGCACTGTAAGTCAAAGACTAAATGTTTTGGTCCCCGTAATGTAGTGAATACCAGGACCCACACAAACACACACACACACACTCACCAAGGGAGTTTCCTTAGTGAAGATCTGAGCAATACAGTACATGAGTCTGATCAGAAATGTAGCTGTGCTATTTAATTCGGTGAGACTGATGAACTCAACTGTACGTCTCTCGAGAGTTTCAGGATGATGCGAAGAAAACGTGTTTGCCTGCAAGTGCTCATTCCAAGTATGTACTCCCATGAAAATGGGTCCAATTTTCTACCTGAAATCACACCCATGACTGCTTTCTGAAACAAGATGAAGTTTCTGGAGTGTTTTGGCTTGGAAAGGAAATGAAGCTTGTCCTTGCCCATCAATCAGACAGTGTGCAGATAGACAGCTGTTTAATACACAACTGTCATTAGAGGCCCCCCCCCGCCCTCCTTCTGCTCCCTAGAGAGTGAGCTCAAGTGCTGTCTAACCTCCAACACTTTCTCATCATATTGCCTCTTGTTCTTGTTTACTGTCTGACTCTCTTTTAAATCTTCTGAACATTTCTGAACATCTCTTTCTTTTAGATCTTCTGTACGTTTCTGAACATCTGTTACTTTTAGATCTTCTGAACATTTCTAAAAATCTTCTGTTAGATCTGAACATTTCTGAAAATCTCCTTTTAAATCTAAACATTTCTGAACTCTTTTTTTAGATCTTCTGAACTTTCTGAACATTTCTGAACACTATTTTATCTATTTTATTGGTCTTTTGATCATTCTAAACATTTCTAAACTAGACATTTCTACTAAACATTTCTTTTAGACCTTCTGAACACTGAGTCTTATTCACTAATCATTTATATACATTTGCATTACAAGCAAATCTTGTGTGTTATGTCCATGTGTAAATCAAAGAATTAATAAACTTGCATTTACCTTTGATAGAAAAATAACTTTATTTTACAATAACATTTCGATTCAGCTCGAACTCTGTGTATAGTTTATTATTTCAACAAGCTTTGAGAGCACTTTGCTTTACATAAATGTCTTGCTGTAAATGCTCTCAGGCAAAAGCGTGTCATTTTTTTCATCGTGGAAAGCCCTTATACAGAGGTGATCTGATTGTAAATTATACTATTTACTAACAGTGAATCAGAATTATTCAACATTAAAACAAGTGTAGAAACTAATTTATGTGCATATAACTGCAGATCTGGGCATTTTGCATTAGAACTTCTCTCACACACACACACACACACACACACACACACACACACACATGCCATTATTTGACCCATCGACTGCTCTGGTATGTCACACAAACTGCTTGGGGGTTTTATGATGTCAGGCTGTAATTTATGCTCCGTAACTGTCATGGATTTGCTTGATGAAATAACCATTATCATTCTCTCTTGTTTCTTTTTTCCGCTTTATTCTTCCTTTTCACCCCGATAAGAAAAACTGCAATTTCATTTGATTCATACGAAGAGCGCGGTCTGTGCTGAGACACAATGCGTGCTCACACGCAATCAATATTTCCTTGTCTCTCTCGCTCATCTTCCTAATATATTGAAAATGAAGTTAGAAAGATTGATTCTGTACACGGTGCTACAGGCCAATGGAAAATTAAATGAAAATGTAAATGAAGACTGTTTTGTTTCTCCAAAGTTGCACCGAGAGGATTTTGCTGTCCTCAATTTGTATAATTTGGCATTTGTAGCTATTCACACACGCGGCGTGATTCTGAGTTTGTTTTGATTATTTATGACCCTCCCCAATGCACGGTGTCAAAACACTGTGATGACAGGAGGCAGGCGGATAAATCGATTGACTTTATTTGAATATATTGAATTATTCCCACTTGAGTTATCAGTACAAGTGCGTTTTGCAATATATAATACAATTACAAAGAAACTTGCCTCGTTTTAGTGGGTTTTAGAAAACTGTTCCCTGGTCACAATTTAAATATTCAAAATAGGGGTGTCGCAATATACAGGTATTGACACTAACCATGATAATTGATACTGTGTTAATATTACACATATGATAATATTGTTAATCATTCAGCATTAATATCTGGTTGACACTTCAACTCCATTTAACATTTTGCCTTAAAAGCCACAATGGCTACAAACTACACTTGTATTTTGAATAATACATTGGCTAAAAAAACACTAAATAAACTAAAGATGAATTATTAGCATTATTGGTTTTTATTTTTAATAGATACCACAATAATACAGTTACTTTGAACTCTGATAATCGTGCATTTAAATGTCCTAATTCAAACTATAAAAAAATGATCTGCAAGCCTTTATATGCTAAAAAGATGAAGGCCATTCATTTAACCATCCTACCGTACATGTGAGAATGAAGTTAGAAATATAGAACCTTCTTTAAAGCTGACATTGTATTCTGTAACTGCTGAGCACGTTTACTGGGATCATACAGTATAGTACAGTACAGTCACTATACTGTAAATGGCTCTCATTGTTGTAAGACATCTGAGAGGTGCTACTGAAGTCAGGGTGAGTTTAAATGACAGCGTGTTGCGGGGAGTTGTGCTAAACTGCCTTTCTGATGACTGCTCACACTTTATCCTGAACACCTGCTTCTCGACATGCTCTCCCAATCTCCCCTACTCCCCATTAAGCAGAACATTGAGGGCAGAAAAGAATCTGACATAAATCCTCAAAAGAAAGGGATATTCCTACAGATTAAAACACTCTCCAGGAAATGCAGAGACAAGTCTGCCATTAAAGCCCATTTAATCCTCTCTGGAACATGACGGGATTGTTACAGTACAGCGGAGATTGCCGGAAGATAGTGCTCAGCGTCTCTATTTCCTCGTCCACTGGTGCCGCTTTGTACGCTCTGTTTGTAAAGTCATCAAAGAGGGAAATTGAAAAGAAAGGAGGATGTCGGAGATATGTTTGTGAAGAAGGTAAATCTCACGCTCTCTGTAACTGTCAGTCTTTCTGCCTGTCTGTGGTCTAATGTACTCCCAGGAGAATCGGAATACTTGTTATGGCATTTTGTAAACAAGGAAAAAATGAGTCCAGTTAGCCGGTGCTGGAGGAGGCCCTAGTGAAACAATCTGAACCCCAAATCAGTTTTTTCTTTACTGGTGGTCTTTCAAAAAATAAATAAATACATATATTAAGTAAACACATAAATATTTTAATAAAATTAAACAAATGTTTATATATATATTATATACATAATTAAATCAATTAATGATTGAATATTCAAGTATTTTTATGATTTTTATTAATTTAATTTTTATGATTTTTATCAATGTAATATATTAAATTAATAAAAATCATAAAAATACTTGACTATTCAATCATTAATTGTTTTAATTATTACATTTATGTACTTTGTAGAATAGTCAGTATGTTTGGGGATGTCAGAACTGGCTAAGAATCATAGATTTGCAAAGTTCTCATTCCACTAACAGAGGTATTCAATATAAGGGTGAGAAAAGCTGGATTCAGTCTTCCCTAGATCCAGAAGGTCAGAATAAGGAGATGCACTTTA
>JAZGTK010011485.1:0-15577 GCA_036877625.1 Ambastaia sidthimunki | reverse complement strand
TTATACTCCATATCTCTGGAAAGGGTCTTTTTTTTTTTTTTAAGTAGTTCACAGATCTAGTCCCCCCTAGGGGCTAGAAGAAACGAAGCAAGAATCAAAATGTGACCTTTACAAAACTCAGACTCAATCCTGTTCACTCAATACCCTATGACTACTCTGTGTAATATTGTGGCATTGTGTAAGTTTGTTTAAAATGTAACGCAAGATATCTTAAGTCTAGAACCAACAATTTTGCACAGCAGAAGAGAATGGTTGTAAACAAAAGCAGACCTCAAACACTGTTGCCCTCATATAACAGTAACACCAGTTTTGTGTGTTGTGTGTACATGGACCTCATAAACACTGTTGTCCCCATATACCACTATTTGAGCCTGTCCCCATAAGTCTGTGAAATGTCATAGATTTGATGTGTGTTGTGAAAGTAAAATTATGTTTTTGAAGTGAGATTTGTCTTGAGTAGATTAAAAGAAAATTTTTGACATTACTTTGCAGTTGATTAGATGGTGGGAAAGGTGGGTCCCCATAAACCACTGAAAATTCACATTGACCTCATAATACGTGTGTGTGTGTCTGTCTGTCTGTCTGTCTGTCTAACTGAATATATTCATGTGAAAGTGCAAGTGACGTGTTTTTGTCAGATGTGGTAACCCATACCCGAAATGTACCATACCTCTGCATTTAACCCATCACTGGTGAGGAGTGAACACACACTGTAAGGCATGAACACACACGCACACACCCGGAGCAGTGGGCAGCTATCACTGCAGCACCCGGGGAGCAATCGGGGGTTAGGTGCCTTGCTCAAGGGCACTTCACTTGCTATCTGCCGGCACTGAAATCGAACCAGCAACCTACTGATTACAAGCCCGACTCCAATATGCCACAACTGCCTACCATATAACAGATGTATAACTGAAAGCACACACCCTAAAATAAATAAAACTTTATTGATACTTGAAAACTGTCTCATTTTTTCATGCATAAAACACATTATACAGTATATAAATATAGTCTGATGTCTTAGTGACTCTAGATTGAGGTGCTTTAATTCATGTCAACAATTTGCTCAAAACATTCATGGTTACAATAAGGTTGTAATGCAGCTTTATGTGGATATTTAATCTCGGATATTTATTGATCTATCTGAGTTTTTTATCATGGGTATGACTCTAACCTAAACATCTGTTTACTCACACATTTGTGTTATCTTCTTAATTTTAAGTTCTGCACAAGCTCCTGCAGGAAGTGAACAAGCAACACATTATTCACTGTGGGGCTTCTAAATTATCCTGAAAACCTTATGTAACTGTTTCATCCAACCCCCCCAGGTTTTTGTGAACTGCTGTTTAACCAGCACACATGTGTCTGATTCACAGAGGTTGGGCCAAAGCTTTACTGCTTATTCAGACAGCTGTTATATAAGGAGCTCTTAGCTGTAAAAATAGCGTTCTTCAGAGGAACTTCATAGCTCAGCAGGGTTTAGTCTTTGGAGTTTATTTTCAGGCTTTTGGGGTCTGAGGTGGATCATGAAGATGTTCTGCTTGGTTTCACTGGTTGTTTCTTTGGTTCAACTCAGTCCAGCTCTGCCAGTCTCTCAGAACCATCTGCTGTCTTGCATCGGCTCCACAGGTCCAGTGGATAGACAGCTTAACAGCATTCAACAGCACTCAACAAAACTCAACAATCTTCAGCAGTCTGAGGTAAATGTGTAGTGAAACAGCAAAGCAAAAGTGTTTACCAAGGAGAGATACAGATTTATTGTATTTTAACTAGATTTTGACACAATCTTAAAAAAATGTAGGTGGTGCTTGTCCACACAATGATAGGCAGTTGCTAAGGTGTTCCAAGGGGTTACCAGACAGTCATTTGTGGGTGTTAGGTGACTGCAGGGGCATTGGGGGTTGATGCCACAGTGGTTGCTATATGGTTGCTAAGGTGAGCTATTGTAAGCACAATGCAATATGGTGAATATGCTGTTCTGTGTTGCTGTTATACTATTGCAAATGCTATTTTTTTTGGTTTTTAGTGTTATCAATGTATACAACACATTTTCTGTTTAATATACAAATGTTAATATATAAATGTTTAAATATATAAATGCTGGGGTACAAAAGTAATAGTGATGTTTGCTAAAGAAGAGTTCCCTTAATTTTAATTAGAACAATTTTACTTATTTTTGTTACTATTTTACAATAATTGCTACACATGCAAACATATTCTGTACAAAAACATTTATAATGAATGACCAGATCTAGGTGCACTTACAAATAATCATTTCATCAATTAAAAAACACTCATGACCTCATTTTATAAAATGTTCTAAATGTTCTTGTGGAGGACCATCTGTTCTATTGCTTCCAGATGTTTGTTGATGAGTTCTTCCTGTACAGAAGGCAGGATCGGCTGATATCTGCTGTACATAGCGTACTCATCTTTATCCTGCACACCACATACACAGACATTACTGATACAAGGAAATTTACAATTTTCACCCTTCAGAGAGAAACATCAGGTGAGATCTGACGTTTTTCATGAGGATTGTGTGCATTGTAATTCAGTGGAATTATTAATGTTTCAGCATTATATACGCCTTGACAGAAACACACACAGAACATGAAACAATATCAGTGACATCAAGACTGTCCTTCACAAACACTCCATGTTTACGTTAATCTCACAAGACACATCATGATAATATTTTACAACAGAAAGAATCATTTACCACAAAAAATTCAAAACATCAGACCTTACCTACTACGGCAGAGAGACGCTGACCCAGAGAAAAAAACGTCACAATTATTCCTTACATCAAATATGGTTTTTTCAGGGTGAAATATGACCTGGACATGCTCTAGCCATTCATCTGTTCAGCTGGAATCAGCAGAATCTGTGATCCCTGTGACTCACATCAGCATACACTGTAAAACAATAGTCTCGTCTTGTCCTGTGATGACACCATGATGATGATTGACCCTGGCAATAACTGCCCTCTGGAATTCATTCTGAGCAACAATCTACACAGACGTGACCATAATCACCACACTTGTTTTCTATCACTAAGTATAATAAAAAACTACTGATAGGATCTAAGATCAGAAGATCTCAACCAAAGGTAATGAGATTAGTAAAAGATTAGTAAAACAGAGATTAGTAAAATGTATCTGCATTAAATGTAAAGTGAAATTTGTATGCACATATATACATACAGATGGACAGAAAAAGATTTCAGCAGCAATATTCTCTACTAATCTCATTTTATTTTAGTTAGGGTTAACCTAAGGCTAATCCAGAACTGTCAAAACCAGTTAAAGACCAGATCTGCTTTACACCCACAATATTGATTGTTTTAAGTAAATTTTTGTAATAATGGCCACAATAATGTAATATTTCAGTGATGAAGCAGAACTTTGTTGTTTTCAGAAAAGGAACCTCTGAAGAGTTACAGAGAATTACATAAGAAAGGAAAGTTTGGGAAAAGCTGATCTACAGCTGTGGGCATGTCTCTAATCTAAGGTTGTGTGTCCACCAAAGTGCTTTTTCTTGCGGCCAGCATATTTTTTCAAGGATTTGCAATAGGAGCTCCACATTTTTAAAAATGACGCAAGCTGTCAAGGCTCTGAGCATTTTTTTCTGGTTGCCAAGAGATGAAAAATGTCTAGCTTTGGGTAAAGTGCTGCACATTTTAATGTTAATTTTGGCCCAGCTGTTCAATCACAGTGCAGGAGGAGCAGGACAAACACAACAGAGACCAACAGTCATATTCTAGTTGTACAACAACTGAAAAACATGCGAAATAAGATAATAGCATCACTTTACGTCTGAGGATATTTACATGTATCACAGCAACTAAATGAGCATCTCAACTGAAACAACTCCTACAAAGCACACTCAAATGCTGAGAGACAGCGTTTTCAGGCGATTCGGCTGCTCATTGGTGAAATATGAACTGAGTGTTTAATAAGCGCATGCAGAAGCTCTGGTCTCCGTATACGAGCACCCTCTACTGCCCAAATGAAGAAGATTTTATTAAAAAACCAGCATGTGGTGAGTCCAGTACGAAACGCACAGCAGATATCTTGTGTCCGGTCAGAGGACCCCCCTTTACACACTTTCCTAAAACCCTGCAAGAAAGACACAGCTGAAGAAAGCATGACATCATAGCACATTTACAGAGGAATGATGAGGTGCTGATGGTTTTCTGTGAGAAAAATGTGATCATCAGAGTCCTAGTGAGTCACAGGGAGCAAATGTCTCTACAAATATAGTAATGCTAGTAAATTTAGACTTTGTGGGGACATTTGAGGTCCCCATGAGGAAAAAGCTTATAAATCATTCAGAATGATCTTTTTTGACAATCTAAAATGTGTGTATGTGATAAGCATGTGAGTGACATGAGCTTGTCCTACCCTCTACACAGCAGGAAAAAACTGTTTGTGGACATTAGGGCTCTAAACTCTAGCTTGGTGTAATTTTCAGGTTCCAGGGGCTCCAGGACACCCACCCTGAGCCTCCAGACTGCTTCTTATGAGTGAAGTCAAACCTGCTCAAAAGAAACTCACATCATGTGAACTTAATACTGACTGCATCCAAATTCTTGCCTCACTAAAGCACAGAGCTGTTTTTAACCTGACACACGTCTGAAACACAGGAACTCGTCCTGTGTGCACAGCCAGGCAGACTTAAGCTAAACTTACGAATAAAATGGTTTACTCACTCACAAACTCCTTAAGAGACAAGACGGTAACAGACAGTCACAGCCAGCTGTATTTGTAGCTATTTTTAGTACACCTAATTGTGGAAAGTCCAAAATCTCCTGTTGGTCATATTTGATTAATTTCCAAAAACTTTAAGTCCGTTTTAAAATATGACTAATGAAATATTAGTTAAATAAATTCCTTATTTGCCTAATTTAAATTATATTATTATATTTAAATTATCAAAAAATTTAAGCTGTTCCAGTACTAAACTAAACAGACAGACAAATCTTGTTTACATGTAAAATTTTTCCAGTTATATGTCTACTGAAGTCTCTGCTGAATTGACTTATATTGCCACATTTCCAAATTAAATGTATGTCTGCACAAAAATAATTTGGAGACAGAAAATATTGTTTTTTTGCAGTTTAATGTTTTACTATATATTTGTAGTGTATATTAAACACAATAGTTATACAGTAAGGAAATTACTTGGGGGAAAATGGTTGCTGTCCCTTTAAGAGATGACGAGACTATGGCACAACTCACTTACAGGAAGTGCACAACTTATGTAGAACAGAGAGGATTTCTCAAACACACAGGGTGTGTTCATACAACGATCACATGTTCACATAGTTTCTTAAAAGACTAGCAGCGATCAGAAGTCAAAGTCCACAGCTGTGAACGTAACACACCCTTTAATCCTGTTGCTCCTTCATTTCTCAGACACATACTGCAGTACACATGGCAACTGGCGATCTAGAGCCCACTCATTTCCCAGCCCGGCGGGCGGCTCAGGTGGTCCTGCATTACATTAACACTCAGCATGGTTCACCGTTTAGGGTTTTTGGACTGCAGCAGGTTCACAAGGCGAGAACGGAGGTGAGTCGCACATGAGTGGAGAAACAGTGAGCCGTTGTTGTGTAGTGGGTGATGGGCTGTAAGTGTGTTTTATAGACTGTACTCTCCATGCTGACTATTGTTTCTGTTGGCAGGATGTTGCAGAAGGAGGCAGGAAGTATGAGTTGGATTTCTCTGTGACAGACTGGGCCAGTGGGGTACAGTAAGCTTTAGATGACTTTACATGTAGGGTTAGGGTTACTGTGTGTCGGGGTGTGTCAAACGAGTTAAATTCACTGCTCTCTAGTTGTGTAACAGTATACAAATGCCACGGTTTGGTTCATTTCATAGTTTTAGAGCCACAGTTTGGTTCTGTTTGCTGTGAGGACAGAGCTCATGGCATGGCACCATTTAGATTTGACATTTGCGAAAAATGCCACTATAATCTCCGTTTTAATCACATATTCATGCCACCTTAGAAGTGGGTTTAATTTTAACAGCACAAAGTGGAATTTAAAAAAATAAGATGTTTTTATTGAGTTTTTTTATACAGATATTTTAATAGATATTTTAAGTTTAATAGATTTATGAGTATTATTAAGTCAGTATAAAAAGTACAGAAAATTTACTCCCCAAAACAAGTCTTGTACTATATACAAAATAATGTTTGTGTTTTAAATCAGTGATAAAATCAGTGTTTTACAGATGGTTTCATTTCTCTAGGTCAAAAGTTTAATAGATTTAAAATCTTACATACATTTACACTTCTGTATTTTTATAAACAAACAAAATGAAAATTCTACAAACGAACCGTGTGTCATTAAAGTTGTATTTTTAGCAGTTTCACATATGATGTCATTATTAGAATGAATAAAATATTTTTTATTGATTTTTGGGGCTAATAAAAAGCATTGTTTTTTTTTTTTAATTCTGCTTTGTGCTGTGGAAAGAAACCCATTTATGCTGTTCTGAGGTGGTTTGGCATGATTATGTGATAGAAACAGAGATAATAATGGCATAATAATGGTTTTGTGAATGTCAAATAAAACTAAACCCCAGTATACTAAACAACACCAGATTCACTTTTAACTTCATACTATTACTTGACGATGTGTTAAAGTGTAACATATAGTTGTGTTAAATATGGGCATTTTAAAGTTCTGATTAATTGAAATACATTGAAGATATCAACAGATTAAGGGTGTACTCACCCTAGGGTTGCCTTGTACCATGCCTGAGCGCGATTGCCTCCCCTCCACCGCAGCTTGCCAAAACATGAATTGTACTCTAACCCTAATGGCAACTTATTCTGATGACCACACTTTCATTGTAATAAATATTAACCAAAACACTTTAACTAGAAGGTAAATAATGTTAATTTGTTAATAATGTTTACATTGCCAGTAAGTCATGTTATTACCAAAATAAGACAAATATATTATGTTACTGGACCATTTTAGGTTATCTGGTAAAGTTAGGAGATCGTAAAGGCAACGCTGTAAATTGGTAAGTTAATGGTAATGAAACTATGTGCCTGTGCTGTTGCAGTTACGTTGGCAATTACCAAGTCATGAAATTACAAAAAGTATAAATAAATTACATAAGTGGTACATTGTATGTTAGCTGGGAATCCTTTTTAATTGTACTGCTTTTTGCAATTTTTTCCAAAAACATTTTTGCTATGCTGGTTGAAAGTGGTCTAAATATATTTATATAATTATTTAATAATTCTTTGGAAGGTGCAGGATGTAAAACGTTTGGCCAGTCATTGCATTCAAGGATCTCTTATTTGCCTGTACCCACACACTTGTTCCGGCACCCACACAAACAGTTTGTTAGCCAGATGTTCTTCCTTTTGTTTTCAGATGTGACATAACCACAAGTAAAACTGACATTATCTGGGGAATTGGGCCCTACAGCTCAAATTATAAACCATTATTATAAACTTACCAAACAACATTTAAAATCTGACCAATGGCAATGACTATATTATGGTGTATTCTGCATGCTCTTCCTGTAAGTGTATCACTTGAACACTGTGTATGTTGTTGGTCAGGGCTCAGTGGTGCTCAGGTGTCAGGCGGAGGTCTTCTTTCCCCACAGAGAGCAACACAGTCCACCTGAGGTCCAGTGCAGCTGTCAGGTGCTGCAGCTGGTCAACTGCTCGTCTGAGGAAGACGATTTCTACCACAAACACAGAGAGTCTGCGGTGACTTCCCATGAGATACCAGGCATGAGGACACAGAATCACAGCTGTCTGTACTTTACATTTGCCTCACCGCTGCATAGACGCACTGCAGTCACATAACACAATGTACAGTGCACTTACTGCAGTCTGCTAAACTTCACTGGAGTTAAATGTCCAACCAGTCAACCAACAACTAACTAATTGGTTAGTGAGGCCGTGACTAGTGAGATTTCACTTGGTCTTCAGCCTTACTGTTTTTAGCTGTATGCATAGTTTCAATGTGCTGATAGTCAGTTAATCACCTAGTTGAGAGTAACTAAACAAAGCCTGTCCTAAGACTAAGTAGTCAACTAATCATTCAAACTTGAAAACTCTTCAGGTTGCCAGCCTGAGCTTTAGCCTTTGTTCGAGTTTTAGCCAAATGTTCAGCTATTATTTGTACGTGAATATATGTATATATTGTATATATTTTCATCACCATAACATCTGTGTTTGAAGACAGATACGGTAACATAAGCAAGGACATGAAGCCGTTCTGGCACTGGGCTCGTGTGGCCGCGTCTGTCATCATGCTGAAAGAGTCCAGCGAGGACACAGAGTACAATATGGCACAGGTGGCAAACATCACCCAACAGGTGAGTGGATGTCACCTGATAAAGAGCTAGGGGATAGAATGTTCAGTTTGTACAGTATAAAAGTCATTTTGTCAATGGAAAGTCCCCACAAAGCATAGAAACCTAACATGTGTGTGTGTGTTTCTGTTTGTTGTTAAATTACAGAAGACCAATGAAGATCAGCTGATGGTGAAGTTTCATGTTCTTCTTCATGACATGGTCTCACAGGTAGTACACAATTAATTGTGTTCACACACTCTTGTTTGAAACACTTCTTATAAGTGCTCAGGGTGTGCGTTCAGGAAATAAATAAATTAGATCCATGTCAATTTGTTTGAACTGAAGGAGAGTTCAGACTGCAGCAAATGGGAATATTTTCAATAATATCACTAATGACAGTAAATTTCAGACTCTTCCTTACACAAAACTGTCACATATGACCTATGTCATATAGAGTCATATAGAGCACATATAGAGTCATGGGAGCTTATATATATATATCTAGATTTTCTATGGTCCTGATATTGGTCATTAATTGTGGCAATGACATTGGTTATTGGCAGTTGTGGCCTACTGGTTAGAGAGTCTGACTTGTAACCAGAAGGTTGCTGGTTTGATTCCAATGCTGGCAGGTGACAACTGAGGTGCCCTTGGGTAAGGCAATTAGGCAAGATATGATCTTACGTGCTGATTCTTTGCTTAGGATAAGAGTCTTACACCGATTCCTAGCTGATGAAGCAGGCTTTGTAGAGCATCCATCAAGAGTAAGACAGTATTCTGGGTTTTTCTGTAAGGATGATTTTGATCCAAAAAATGAAAACTTCTGTTTTGTCTGAATTTAGTAGAAGAAAGTTGCTAGTCATCATCGTTTTGATATTGACTATACATTCTGTTAGTTTGGTGAAGTTATTTGTCTCGTTCGGCCTCAAAGAGATGTATAGCATAACAATAAAAACTAACTCCATGTCTCTTAATAATTGCTCTCAGAGGTAGAATGTACAAGGTGAAAAGTAAAGGCCCAAGCACTGTGGCACTTCTTACTGAACTTGTGATTGATGTGACACCTTTTCAGTCATAGCAACAAACTAGAATTGGTCAGATACATATGATAAATGCCAATTCCATTTATGTCAATGTAATTTTCAAGCCTATTTAACAGAAAGCTAGTGAGTCAGATTAGTAATTAGTAGGGTGCTGGCAGGTAACAACTGAAGTGCCCTTGAGCAAGGCACCTAACCCTGATGCCACTGGGCGCTGCAGTGATAGCTGCCCACTGCTCCAGGTGTGTGTGTTGACGACTTGCAGTGTGTGTTCACTTCTCACTAGGGATGGGTTAAATGCAGAGGTCACATTTCAGTTATGGGTAACCATAACTGACAAAAACATGTCACATTCACTTCACTTTCAGATAATGATCTGAAATGTCTTTGCTCTGCTGCAGGATAGCCAACCCCAATGCCTCTTTTTTATTATCCACATGGATGTTAAAATCACTAACAATTATGACTTGATCTGTGGCCAATACTACTAAAAAGTCAGCAAATTCTGCTGAGTCTGTGTGGTACTCTGGTGACCTGTATACAGTAGTTATATTGAGCACCATTACTTCCAGTACTTCAGAATTTTATCTGAAATCAGTTCTCTGGAAAACTTAATAATAGGAAAAATATTCTTATAAAGTGCAGCAACACCACCTTATTTGCCTTTTGGATGAGTTTCATGCTTATAACAGTAATTATGGGGGATAGACTCATTTAATGTAATGTAATCGTCTCGTTTTAGCCATGTTTATGTCAAACAGAGCACATCTAGGTTATAATCTGTGGACATATCATTAACAAAAAAGCGCTTTTGTGGATCTTATATTCAGCAAACCAAGCAAAGCAAACAAAACTTAGCTTTAAGATTAAAGCCTAAATTGATGAACTGTTTGATGGTAACAACAAAGCCTAATTTTATTGGTTTGGTTTTGTCAACTCTATTACTTTAATGCTCCAGGTCTCTGGATTGTTTATTTGATTGCATGCTGTCTGTTCTGGCCCTTAGCTTGTTTGAATCTCGATTTCTGTTAGCTTGGCATTTTTGACCTGTGCCTGTCTATATCTTGATTCTGCTGATTACTAATAAAATGCAAACGGATCATTCTCAACCTGAGTTTTTGTCACAGCACTGTTTTTTGTTTGTAGTATTTTAAGGGCTGTTAAAAATGATTGCAATAACTGATACTAACATACGTTTAACTGTTACATCGTTATACATTTTTATTTGAAGAGGAGCTGCACAGGTTTCAGCACAGGTTTAAACTGTCTGTATACTGTCTATAACAAATGTCTATAACAAATTTAAATTTAATTTTTATCAGTTAATTAAAATGTTTTCATTGTAATTTTGATGAATGAGAGTAAGTGTGTGAGGGTAAGTCAGTATGGATAAAACTGTGTTAATCAGCCTATATGTCTGTCTGGTTTAGGAAATTATTCAATGGAAGCTGCTATCATCCTGGTCTCCAGATGGGGGTGTCAAAGTGTTGGAAACTGAATGGCAGCCGAAATGTCCCCATGACATCCCTCCCACCAGCCCTGAACTTGTGTCATCCACTGCCAACTGAGCTCATATGCGCGCACACGTGTGCCACTAGGCTTGACCTGATTTTGCCAAGTAAGAGATGTTCCTTGGTTAACATAGTTTGTTGACTCTGGAGCAACATTTCTGTAGAAAACCCCTTTTTCTACCCCAAACCATAACTTATTCCCAAAAATTATAAGGAACTGATAGGTGAATAACAATGTTGTAGAAGCACATAACCCTGATTATAAGCCTAAACCTCATAATAACTGTAAACATATCTTTTTCATCTTTTACTTGGCAAAATCAGGAAGGCAGTGCCTATGGCCCTTTGCTTCACTGATCCTTCAATAAAGACATGTCAGTGTATTCATCACACATCATCTTACCATTAGAAACTCCTGGTCTCACTAATTGTTATTCTGTATCTTACACAGACTATGATGAATAAATATAAATTCAATATTCAACATCAGTCCAGAGAATCTGTGTTTAATGATGCATTATCAAAACACAAACAAATTAGGATTATACTGGATTATACTTGTATACCAGTATTGTTGTAGCTAAACTGCAGTCTCTAAGTTCTTGCAGTTAGTTGATATTAAAGAAAGCTCTCGGAGTCAGAAGTCCCAGGTCTCAAAAGATGTACTTTATTGCAAAGCAACAAAGGAGATGCCAGCTGATCATCTGAATCTTACAATGCTGAGCTTCATGTCTTATACCCTTTTCTTATCACCAGATGTTAAATGGGCATTCACCCAATACTTTCAT
Organism: Ambastaia sidthimunki; assembly: GCA_036877625.1. Lineage (NCBI taxonomy): Eukaryota > Metazoa > Chordata > Actinopteri > Cypriniformes > Botiidae > Ambastaia > Ambastaia sidthimunki. Next base: position 3,902 of record JAZGTK010011485.1, on the reverse strand, counting down.
CTTTGTTTTGCTTCTTTCTTGCCAATTTGCGGCCATTATTTTTAATATCATATCAGTGGGATCTACTGGTAGAGAAACCACAACTACTATAATTTTTAAAAAACATCAACTGAAAGTGTTTTATTGTACTCTCCACAGTTTGTTCTTACTTTATCATCTTCCATTAGCAATTGTCAGCCCTTTTCCTTCATTATGTTAAATTTACTATTTTTAATTTGCTGTTTGTAGACACATCTCCTCATTATTTTGAATTTATGATTTCTAGGCACTTTTCCAGCGGCACCAGGCACTTGGGGCTTACTTTAGCCCCACACCCAATGCCCTCTTCCCAGAGTGTCTCCTAACAGGCCAGTCTTTTCTTCCCATACCTAAGTGCCACTAATGGTAGTGACCCATTGCTCTTACGCTTTCACCATGGGGACACACTCCAGAGGAGCATGGAACCAAAAAATCTCTGCTTTTCAATTGGCTAGAGTGGAGTAAAAAGATCCCATCTTCCTATCTAAAAACCATCTCAGGGGTACCTTGCAATGAAACCTTATTACAAACATTTTGATAACGTTTTTCTCAGTAGATTATAATACTTTAGTGATCATGCCATATGATATCAGTGATTGTACCACACAGTGACAAAGATTATATCATATAGTGACAGTGATGATACTAAGTAATGACAGATTACATCATCACACGATGCCAGAGGAGCTCTCAGGCGCTTCCGGTGGCCTGGAGCGCTGTCTGGGCTGCTCCATCGTTGCCAGAGGTACCCTGGTCAGGCCTAGGGCACTATCTGGAGTTGGAGCTGACAATGGGTTTTTAAACCACCAGTAGAGTCAGCTCTTGTTGCTAAGCACTGATGTGCTCGTTGATCCTTTTTCGTTTTCTTTCCTGAGCTCCAGTGGGACTCGTACCAAATATAACATTTCATTCTTATAAAGTGATAATAGTATGTATTTTCATTCATATAGTGATATTAGAGAGTATGCAGGTACTGTATATCAATAATAATGAAATAATAAAAAATCAGGAAGGGGATTTATGTCAAAATAACAAACAAAACTCCCACTATCTAACTGCCTACTCTACCCATTGTACTAATATTACTAACTAAGTTACCCAAAATAAAATACATTTTGTACCTAACTCTCTCTCTTATGTAAAACCTCATTAAAGTTGTTCATACAGAAATAAAAATTACACCCCTTCCTCCATGTAACAAAAATTAAAGAAATTTGTCCAGTTCATCCAATTCTGGACCAATGGTATACACTCCAGTTGTTGTGTATCCAACATCAACCCCAATGTGTCACAGACACATTCCCCATCTGTTTGGCTGCAGCACTTGCAATCAGTGATCTGAGGAAAGGTGTAATACAACAAAACAGCAACACAAAAATTCCAATGGCTATTGCTGTCAATATTCCCACCTTAACAAACCATTCTTTCCAGGAACCAAAAAGTGAATCAAACCATTTCCCAATTTTTTTTGTCCCTCCTCACATTGGCAGTCACTTCCTCCCTCAGGTTTTTCAGCTTTGTCATTGTTTTAGTAAATGATCCATCAGGAGCTGTATGATTAGGAATAAATGTACAACAATCAGATCCAAACATTACACATATACCACCTTTGTCTGCTAAAAGCCAATCCAATGCCTGTCTATTTTGCCAAGTCATTTTACTAGTATATTTCCACTGTTCTCCCAAAGCTGCCAATGCATCATCTGTGTAATTAATGAACCTTTGTTGGTTATAGTAAATATAGTTTATTCATTCTAAATTTTTATTTGGTTTTATCCAAAAAAATATACAATCAAAACCTGATGCTATCTCATTTCTAGCCTTAAATTCATGTGGTACACCTCTTGGTTGGCCTGTTGAATCTGTTATTACATTTGGGTCTGGTTTGTATGCTCTTCTCATTCCATGTCCACATAGTCTAACACCAAATGATTAAAGGGTCTTTCTGGTACTGGAATTGTACTTAAGGGCATTAGTGTTCCTTTTCTTACATTATTTTGTGCACAAAGCTCACATTCACTTAAGAATTCATCAACTCTTTGTTGTAAATAGGGTGACCAAAATCCTTGTGTTTTTATATTCTTTAATATCTCCCTCCTTGCGCAATGGTCAAACCCATGCACATATGTTATCAACATTGTCAACAATGGATTTGGTGCCATCATTAAACCTTCATGAGAGTGCAAAAGTCCACTACCATCTCTTGTTGCTCCTCGTTGTTACCATAAGTTTAGCTCACTGACAGGTGCATTGATTTGCATCTGTACTATGTGTTTAACTGTTGTAACTGGTTGAATTATAACCGAAGGTGCCATTACAGCCAGTTGGCAACCTGAGATATTGCCTTTGTTTTATGTGCAATAATTATTCCCAAATATTCTACCTGTGGTGAGCAATATTGTAATTTTTCTTTTGAGGCCTTGTGGCCGCCTTCTGCTAGTTTGGTGAGCACCTTAATGGAATCCTGATGGTACTGCTTTAAGGTTGTAGAACATATCAGTAAATTATCCACATATTGTATTACTGTACTATCCAATCTCAAATCCTCCAAATCATCATTTAATACTTGATTAAACGCATGTGGTGAGTGTTTAAATCCTTGTGTATTGTTTACCTTGATACGCAAAGGAAAAAAGGTGTCTGCTTTCCTCTGCTAAAGGAACAGGAATTGGCAGCAGGTGGAACATTCGTCAGCAACATATGCAGATTAGGAACTTCAGCAGGCCAATCTTCTACTACTTCATTTACTGCTCTTAGATCATGCATCTTGCTGTTTCAATTAATACTCCTGCCTCAATTAATCCCTCAATTGTCTTCCTAATTCCTTCTACAACTCGTGGTTTGAGTGGGGGTTTGAGTACTGCTATAAGCACAAGCCTCGTTTGGCAGGTCGTGGTGGTGGCATCGCAACTATCTATAGTGATTTTCTAAGGGTTTCGCAGACTAAGGTTCATCGTTTTACCTCTTTTGAATTATTGGTGCTTAAAGTTACACTACCAGAAATAAGGAAACAATCTTCTCTCTCTTTTGCACTGGTTACTGTGTATAGACCCCCTGGCTCCTGCTCTGAGTTTCTAAAAGAATTTGCTGACTTTCTAACTGACCTTCTGGTGTCTGTTGATAACGCCCTAATCGTTGGAGACTTCAATATTCATGTAGATGTTGCAAATGATGCTTCAGGGACTGCATTTATGGGCCTGCTAAATTCTTTTGGCGGCGTTAAACAAAATGTTACTTTACCCACCCATCGCTTCAATCACACTCTCTGATTCTATCATATGGTCTTGACCCCATAGATATAGAAATCTCACTGCAATGTGATTAAATTACCGACCACCATCTTATTATATACTGACCACCATCTAATAAAATCTGCTGATGTCAACCGTAATGCCCCATGCTTTCAAAAGGGCAGAAACATTACACCTAACACTAAAGACAGCTTCATTAGTACTCTGCCTGATTTATCTAATATACTCAACACACCCAAAACTGCTAAAGATTTAGATACTCTAACAACAAGTCTGAATCACAGCTTTACTAGCAACCTCGATACTATGCACCATTTAAAATTAAAAAAGTTAAAGACAGAAGGACAGCTCTGTGGTATAATAGCACGACTCTTACTCTAAAGACAGAACCCCGTAACCTATAACGAAAATGGAGAAAAACGAACCTGGAGGTTTTTCATTTAGCATGGAAAGACAGTATGTCCCGTTATAAAAAGGCCCTAAAAACAGCAAGGGCTGCACATATTAGCACACAAATCGAAAAACATAAAAATCTGAGATTTTTATCTACTACAGTGGCCAGATTAACAAATAAGCAACGCTACCTGAAGATAATCTACCAGCAAACTTGGGGAGCAACGATTTCATGACCTT